>CM068836.1:68760856-68853356 GCA_028554795.2 Sinohyriopsis cumingii
CTAAGGCGGCATATCGGGTAAGATTCCCTTTCTTTTCTTGGTTTCGGAACTTCAGTTCGGGTTGTGAGCAATAGCAATAAGTGTTTTTTCACTAAAGTGTGGCCACGGGAAGAGAAGTGTTTTGCGACTGGACTTCTGTACAGCTTCTTTGTCATCCAATTAGATCTATGAAGGGTGATCCTTTTGTGTAGCTTTTCAGTTTCTCCGACATACTGATGGCCACAGATCTTACATGTGATGAGATATAATTACATTCTCTGTTACACACGTTCTGTTTGGACAATGTATGTTCAGTTTTTCACTAGTCGCTGTGCTAGAAAATGTGCTTGTTTCTGTCATATGTCGACAGATTTTGCACCTTTTATCGCCACAGGGTCCAGATTTACTAGGGTGGTCTTGATTAGTGATTGACGTGAGCTGCGCCCTGATTGTGATCTCTTTGAGGTTTTTGGTCTCTGGTAGGCTACTACAGGTTTGTTCGGGAGGATTAACTTTACTTTGTCGCACGATTCCACGATCGGCCAGTGTTTCCTGATCATTTTACCAACGTTGGGGTTGTCTGGATGGTAGGTCAAGACAAATGGTATCGGGTCAGTCTTTTCCTTGTCTTCATATCTTAGTAGATCATTAGCCCTTTGGGTTGCCTCCGCTATCAGATCTTTGTCGTAGCCTCGGTTAATCAAATGCTCAGAGTACCCTTCAGACCACTTTTGGAATGTTTCATCGTTGGAGCAGATTCTGCGTACCCTCAGTGCTTGGCTTTATGGGATGTTCCGAATGCAGTGTTTTGAATAACAAGTGGTTTGGAGGAGATACTGGTGTTTGTCAGTTGGTTTTGAGTAGATGTCTATATGGAGTTTGTTTCTACAAGTCTGATTGTTGTGTTCAGGAAAGCGTGGTTTGAGTTGAAGACTTTTGCAGTGATTTTTATTGAAGGATAGAAGTTGTTTGCCTTTCATATGAAATCATCCAGATTTTCTCGTCCATGTTGTCACTTCATTTCTCTAACGTCGATGAAGCGTACCCACTGGTATGGTGTAAAGTTCCACCGAGGCTAAAAACTGACATTCCAGTTTTCCCAGAAATATATTTGTATACAAGCGGGCCATTTTTGTACCCATTGTGGTTTCATTCATTTGGAGATAGTTTTCTTCATTAAATTCAAAGTTATTGAGTTTTAGGACAAACTCCAGGTGTTGGACTAGGAAATGAGTGGGCGGATTGTCTACAGTTCTTGTTTCCCATGCTCCCCTACACTCCCGTATCTCTTCGTTGTGCGGTATGTTAGTATACAAAGATGTGATATCTAAGGAAACAAGCAATAAATCTGGCAATAATGGCTCGCTTGCTTTGCTTTTCATGAGATAATATGATGTCATATCCTGAAGATATAATGGTAATTTGTGGACATGTAGTCTAAAGAAATTATCAGAATATTCTGATATCCTTTCTCTGTGATGCCCGTTACCGGACCTTATAGGTCTGCCCGGGTTTCTTTGTTTGTTGAATTTTGGTATACGATAAAATCTACCTGCCCATGGGTTTTCTGGGCTTAAGTAGTTTTCGTTTGCTGGTTTATGTGCCCGATTTGGTACGCCTCGTCAATAATATTTGTGATGGGTATTGCATATTCCAGTGTTGAATCTTGTCTTGTTTTTGGTAGAACCTAGAGTCACTTAGTTGTATATTTTCTTCACTAATGTAGTCTTCCCTATTCATAATAACCACAGTGGAACCCTTATCTGCAGGCTAATAACTTATGGATAACTTGCTGTAATCTTTCAAACATAATCAGACTGATCAGATTTGAGAAGACAATATGGCATAAAAATAAACTTTATTAAAGCGTTTACTATAGTTTTACTTTTAATATTTCTCAAAAGGACTTTCTCTAGGAATCTTGTGGATGCACACATTAAGGTCAACAAGTATTGGTTGCCTGAATTGGTATTTGGTAAGGGACCGACACTAAATGGTCCATGAAATACAGGAATAGGTTACAAACGAGCCTTGTACCTTTTGATTGTGTTTGCTTACCATTTTACATGTATGGCAAGATCTGCAGTATTTACAAACATCCCTTTTCATTTTCGGTCAATAAAAATGAATCAAGGTCTTGTGATCAGTCTTACTGATCCCTAAAAGACCAGCCAAAGGAACTTCACCATCTAGACTAACCATTTCATTTCTCCCGTCTATACCACTTAGGAACAACAAGTTGATGGCTCACTGACCACTCGTTACCACCAGGTACCTCAGGTAATCTCCACTGTATCACAAGGACCCCATTTTTAACAAAATAGCTAACAGGTACTTCCTTGGCATCATTTTCGCTAATAAATGAATAAAGAAAACTAACAAACAGTACAAATTAAATATACTTAACAGTATCACCATTCTATCTCGGCATCCGTCCGTCTTCGGGAGACGATAGTGTAACTTCTGGTTGGGTGTCCTATCTGCATCTTAGCGACTGGCTGAAGAGTCCGACCCTAGAGTGACAGTCTTTGTTGCACTTGCTGCAAGTGAACGTCGATGCTTGTTGAGGCTGTTGTTGTTTCGCCTTCCTCCTGACTCTCTTTGCAGCGAGGTGTCTCTCCTCCTATGCTTTCTGAACGCCATGTCTGACAGCTAAGCGCCAGGTGGAGCGGTCTTCAGCACAGCTCTCTCAGTCGTTGACGTTGATGTTGATGTTGGCCGTCATCATGTCCTTCTTTCAGACATATTTGTAACGCAGACGTGGCCGTCCAGTGTGCCTTCTGCTACCTCGCCGTATAGCAGGTCATTGGGAATGCGGCCTGGGTCCATTTTCTTGACGTGGCCGAGCCAGTGAAGGCACCTCTCGCTTAGAATGGAGAACATGCTGTTCACGTTGGCGCGTTCCATAACCTCTGTGTTGATTACTTTGTTCTGCCACTGGATGTGCAAAATGCGCCGCAGGCATCTCAAGTGGAAGCTGTTGAGTTTCCTGTCGTGGCTCGCGTAGGTGGTCCAAGCCTCGCTAATGTAGAGCGTTGTGCTGAGCACACAGGCCTGGTAGACACGCAAATTGGTCTTCTCAGTGATGTTCGGGTTGTTCCAGACCCTCTAGTTCAGTCTGGCCATACATGCTGCTGTCTTGGCAGTCCTGCCGTTCACCTCAGCATCAATGGAGAGCGAGCTGGAGATGGTTTACCCGAGCTATGTTAAGTTCTCAACAACGTATATGTTGTACCCATCGATGGCAATGGTGGGAGGGGAGTCGGCGTTCTGCGCAATGATGTTCATTTTCTTTAGACTGACGGTCCAGGCGTGGGAGTGGCGGCATACCAGCAGCTGTAGTCCATCTTTCGTGTGTGATGTCAAGGTTGCATCGTCGGCGAAGAGCAATTCACGGATGAGAACCTATATGACTTTAGTCTTAAGCACGGAGAAGGGCGATGTTGAACAGCTTGCCGTCAGCCTGGTTTTTAATGAACACTCCCTCACTGCAGTCCTTGAAGGCATACTGAAGGGTCATCGAGAAAAAGATGGCAAAGTCCAAGACGGGCGAAGTTATCACAGACCAGGGGAAACACCTATGGGTTAAGCACTATCTCGAGCTGAACGCAACCCAAAATATCATCACCGACACTGCCCTGGACGCCATCCCAGACCTGCCAGTCATGGACGAACTAGACACACCGCCCACCCTGGAAGAGCTCGGAAAAGCTATCGACTGCCGCGCTTGTGGAAAGGCTCCTTGGAGCACGCCATCCCGCCTGAAGTCCTCAAGATCAGAAAATTAACACTGTTCCAGCCCCTGCACGTACTCCTCTGCCTTTGCTGGAAACAGGGACACATCCCACAGGATATGCAGGACGCCAGCATCGTCACTTTGTACAAGGACAAAGGAGACCTCAGCGACTGCAACAATTACTGGGTCATCTCCCTCATCAGCAGCGTCGGAAAGGCTTTCGCACGTGTCGCCCTAGCGCGCTTGCAGACCCTAGCCACCCGAGTTCTAGTGTGGCTTCCGCGTCGGCCGGTCAACAGTAGACATGATCTTCTCACTACGCCAGGTGAAGGAGACGTGTAGTGAACAGCAGATTCCCCTCTACATCTCCTTCATAAACCTGACGAAGGCGTTTGACCTGGTCAGTCACAGCGGACTCTTCAGGCTCCATCAAGTGATCGGCTGCCCCAACAACAGCTCGCTGTCGTCACGTCGTTCCACGAGAACATGCACAGCACAGTGTGCTTTAATGGCGCAACATCGGAGACCTTCCCAGTCAGCAGCTGAGTGAAGCAAGGCTAAGTTCTTGCACGAAGCTCTTTGCAATCTTCTTCTCCAATTTTACCATCAGTGTGCGAGGAAGGGCATGTACCAAGTGTAATGCATATTTCTGTTAACCTTTTGCAGGCTCAAGATACAGGACAGAAATGATAAGAAAGCTAAAACAATTATTTTGCAATATTTCACGATATACATACAAGCTGTTTGGACATTGATCTCACGTTTACCATATATCTCAAGTTAAAATGTTTTAATTGAATCTGAGTGATCTTTCGAACAACTTCTGGAATGCCTTTTCTTGTTGGTTTAAGGAATTGATATTTAAAAACGAGAGTGCAATCACATTAAGGTTTATTGTGTTGTTTGCTAAGCAAAACATTAGTCAAACAAGCGAAGACATCGTGCTCTATAACTATCTTGTAAATGTTATAAAAATGAATACTTCCTTCGCAATCATAACTGATATTATATTTCATATAGACTGATATATATATATATATATATATATATATATATATATATATATATATATATATATATATATATATATATATATATATATATATATATATATATATATATATATATATATATATATATATATATATATATATATATATATATATATATATATATATATATATATATATATATATATATATATATATATATGGAAGGTTCACACAGATCGTGTGCTACGGTCAATAGCTGACATTACCAATATTTTCAAATATGCCGAAGAACATGTCTCGACAAGTACTCGATAACTAGATTAAGCTAGTGTATCTATTGCCAGAATTTTTCCAGACCAATCATGGCTTCTCCTTTAGATTCGATTATCATCAGAAATTGTATCGGAATTCAATGGTCTAGGGGTTTGGTGTCATATAATTTTATATCTTCACATGCAGTGGATAATAACATACAATATACCCTTGATATGTTTACCATAACTGAAAACGTACAATCAATGCGGAGCAAACAAAATTAATGTATTTTTGGTTTTAAAAAAAGATGTCACATAGAAATTAAAAATAACAAATACCTATTTTCATGTTGAAGATGAATATAAATAATTATGCCTTACATATCACAAGAATGGAAAATTCACCAATGACATCCATAGCTAATAAAGGTATGCATTTACTCAAATTTAGGTTTGCCTTTTGATTGACAGCTAGAACTGTTAGATCAGACCATTGTACCGATTTTAATATATACTTGTGAAATTTGGGAATTTTCAAAATCTGATACAGTCGAGAAAAGCTCTTCTTTCTTTCCTAAGAAGTATACATAGTGTCAAAAAATGTATCCCGCTATAGACAGCATACTGTGAACTTGGTTGGGTCTCCTGTTGTGTTCTTATTTTCATGCTCAAAGACGAAAATATATACGTCATTTTTATATTTGAAAGACTAGCGATTATAAATGCAATTGATTGTTGAATACAGGTGAATATTTGCAGGTTCTTATATTGTATTTTCCGAACTTAAAATCCCTGTTAAGCATCATGTTATGATATCACACGCTGTGTTAATATACTTTATTTCTTATATATCTCATATCATGTAAAATTTACAACCTGAGTGTCATAAAGACTTGTCTTGATAATACACAATCAACATTCATTTCTACGATGCGTTTCTCTTGAAGTGAATTGGAAGCAATATTTAGTGAACTGTTTTCGAGGTCTTCAGTACAGGCAAATCAAAAGTAAACTCTTGATGTAATTTAGTTTGTTACGTAAACCGCCCGTCACATTAATTCATTTTTGGAAGAACACGATATGATTTTTCAAGTACTATTACGTTTGTGGTTTGAATGTTTCATTGTTTTAAGGAAATATTACCATAACGATCTGCGAATTAAGTTGTAATTTTACTATTCCATCATTGCTTAGGCAATATTTGAGCAAGTTTAACCAATCAGAAACAAGAACTACGTGTTGAAAGAGGGAACGTTATAAACAGGTCAATCACAGACTTGAAATCAGTGGAATTCATAAAACAGAAAGCCATGTTGTTTTGTCATTATTATGTGTAACCTTTTGTTTCTTTTCTATCTCACAAAACAGTATAACTATATTTGTATTCCTTAAACATTTTAAAACTCTCACGTTTACTAAAACATTTTAAAACTCTCACGTTCATTATATAAAACAAAGTTTAATTAATTCTGAATTAATGAATTTAAATAAGAAAAGTACATAAATAAAATAAAAAATTGCTGCTGAAGATTTTAATAAGTTATTTCGCCATCTTTGCCTCAGTATGAGACGGTAACAATTATACTATTTTTGCTTTGGTTTGTGTCCATGTTGTTATTTGCTTAAAATTCCGCCTCACAATATATTAAAGAACCCTTTGAGTAGTTAGATATAACAACACGAACTGCGGACATTTCGAAGAACGTGAAAGCTGACTAATTACAAATATCTGCCTTTGAGACACTATGAAATTGAGGTCAGCTTTTCCAATATCCAGGGTCAATACTATTTCTTGCCAAATTCAGACCTCATTACGTCTGCTTCGAATTTGCTCGAAGATGCATAAGAATAGTATATAACCAATAATGCGTTTGCTTATATGATGAGATCCAGTTACGTCCAGCTTATCGTATTACTTGCTGACAAATCATGTGCCATTTTATGAAATCCCTCACAGTTTTTTTTTCTAACTGTAGTAAGCCTTTAAATAATGGTACATGTATGGAGAATTGTGACAATGTAGATACATGGTTTGCGTGTATGTGTGTAGGTTTTTCTGCAGTGGTTGTTAGTTGCTGTTAGTGCGTTTACTAGATCAACCCATCAAAGAATTTGATTTGATAAAATGTAAAGAAATGTGAATAAAATTGAGCGTCAAATGTTTTAAAATTTATTACATTACATTGATACCTAATTCCGATTACATCAAGGTCTAAAAAAGACGCGCAATATAACTAGATGATCTCATCAAGTCTATTAAGTCATTTTTTCAGATCTCAGCATAAAACCTTCCAACGCAAATGCATGTCATTGTTGACCAGCCAATCTCCGTGCACAAATATAGCAGTTTATTGTAATTTTCCAAAATTCTCTCTCATCATTAATCTAAGCATACCAGGTCTTAACGTTTGCATTATTTATTCAAAAAGTGGTGCTAGTCTTTGATGTCCTTTCCGGCTGCTTAACAGTCATGGCATGTCATGAATACTTTGATTACATATTTAGCATGTCTTTCCAATTAGGTCCTCATTACGAGATTTCTTCAGGTAATTACTTGCAGAGAGAAGTTCACCTTGATCATGAGTGATCATTACAATCGTAAAATACGAAGTAAAATTGTTGCTATAAAAATGAAAGTTTTCTTAAAATCTTCCACTTATCTATCTACCCATCCCCATGTAAGTTTGTATACGTTTCTATATATTTTGATACAAACTTGAATAGTTACTTTAAAATTTATATCTCGCAGAAAAGAATATGGAATTGTTATACGAATATGGACGAAATAAGATAAAGAAGTATGAAGTAAAACTTTCGAAATATTCTAGTCCGGAAGAATCCAATGGGTACGTTCTGTATTTTTACAACCATATTTAAACTGATTCTAGTTATGTTGTAAGTCATGTGACCGGCGTCAAAATTGGGCAAGGGTGCATTGTAATGTAATTTGGTCAAAAGATCCATGGTACAGGAAATATACTATCCCTTACGTGGAAAAAGTACCAGTTCAGTCTTGGGCACAGAAAGTTTACGTTCTTTCCATTGATAAATGGTTGTTCTGTCTTAGGCACAACAAGTATACCTTCCATTCCAACGACAAGTACTAGTTCTGTCTTGAGCAGAGAGGGTATATATTCCCTTATGTGGATATATATTAGTTTTATCTTGGGCTGAGAGGGTATATATTCCCTTCCATTAAGATTTATTAGTTCTATCTTCGGCAGAGAGGGTATATATTCCCTTCCGTAGAGATTTATGAGTTCTGTCTTGGGCAGAGAGGGTATATATTCCCTTCCATGGAGTTTTATTAGTTCTGTCTTGGGCAGAGAGGGCATATATTCCCTTCCATGGATATATATTCGTTCTATCTTGGGCAGAGAGGGCATATATTCCCTTCCATTGATATATATTCGTTCTTTATTATATGCTCATTTTCCCCCCGTTAACTTTACATTGTCAGAATCGTGCAGTATTACCCGATATTGAAACCGCGCGACAATACATATATAGCATTCACGTGCATAAAAGAACTACTTTCTAACGTAAACAAGCAATGGTCGCAGACGCGAGCACTTTTGATTTGTACACAAATCATGTACACTCGCGTAAGAGGCTCTTTACATTGTGGTTGTTTAAATTTGTTTCTGAATGAACTAAAACAGATTTTTCGTGGACTGCCACATACCAGCTTCTTTGACACATTATGCGTTGATACAATGTTACGGATTTAGGCTAGCTACAGTATAAAACAGAAGCAAAATAAGGTCTTTACAAATAACATACAAGTGACAAGTCATATACTCTCTTCTTTAGCTGGTGATAAGAATGGCAAAATAAAATATACTTACAGTTTTACATCCTGAATTTCCTTAAAATATATTTTCTTAATTCTGCAAGTCCGACTTACATGAGTCATGTCATAGGTTTTCAATCTGGATTACAAATTTCGAGATTGTACTGTAATTTCGATGATAAGTGCAATTGCATCCTCCTTACTGCACTCAAAATGAAATAAGCATTAAATTCCATGCGTCTTTTTGATAATTGAAATTGAAAGACTTCATATTTTCCCCACATTATGATTTCAAACATTCAATGACAGAAACACAAACACATTTGCAGATGTCAACACGCTTCTCCCTAGCTTCTTCAATCTCATCTATTTCATGTGGAATTGTCACATATAAATCCAGTCCATAATCACGAAATTTCCTAGAATCGAGAAAAATACCAAAATCTATTCATTCCAGATCAAATGGAAAAGTTGTTGCAATGCACATTCATTCACAATATGACTCCAAATTTCAATTTTAACTAGACACGCCATTTTCTTTCGAAAGTTATGTCGAGCGCGCGACTAAGTTCAAATTTATGTGGGCGGAGTTATGTGCGCAGTAATAATGTTGATTTGTGTAATGATGAATATGCGCTTGTGTATTTAGTTTGGAATGCGGCATACATTCATATAATGGAAAGGTTACTGCATTTGTATGGGAAAATATGAACTCGTTTTGTCGGAAGGATATACTGCACTTCCAATGTCGTGCAGTATTCCATCCCAAAACTCGTTCATATTTTCCCATGCAAATGCAGTAACCTATAAATCTTGGGCACAGAGGGCATATATTCCCTTCCATGGATATATATTAGTTCTATATTGGGCAGAGAGGGTATGCTTTTGACAAGGAAAATAATCTAAAAGAAAACCAATTGATGGAAAAGAATTCTTACTTCAATCTCATAAGAATGACATTTCAACTTTTAATAACGCATATCAAGACTCAGCAAAAGGAAAGTTTGATTTCCGTTTATAACAACAATTCATCGTTGCTGCCAACTTCAGGAGAAGTACAAGTGTGTACCGTAATCTATAATTAATAAAATGTCAGGTTCCACTGCAGTTTCAATTTCCTCTCTTAATACATGCTTATTTCATGATTAGTCGTCTGGAATTCATTCCTGTGCAGAAGTCTAGACGCATAATAAAAGGGAATCATGGTGATGTCGGCTTTCAAAAGATATGTACAGATGTCTGTGTGTATTATAAAAATGTATTCCAGTGATATGAACTTTCAAAGAGATGACAACAAATTAAATACGCCAATAAACTGAAAGTTTTGTCAGTTCGAGACAAACACTTGGCTGAACCAGAAAAATCCCAACAATTTTTCTCTGTAACAGAAACTGAGTCGAACCAGAAAACTTTGTTCAACAATCTTCTGTGTAACAGATACTATGCCACACCAGAAATCTTCAGTCAACAGACTAGGCTGAACCAGTCAACAGACTAGGTTGAACCAGAAACAACTGGAGGGGCTTTGCTGCACCTTCTCAAACATTGGATCGTTCTTTGATCACCTGTTTTTAAAATATGATTAGCTGTTGTCCATTATTGACATATCTCAAATAGCCAGAGCGAGTGTACATTTTATATTCACGATGACTGATACGGGTGTACATTTTATATTCACGATGACTGATACGGGTGTACATTTTATATTCACGATGACTGATACGGGTGGTCTGTATAACTTACACATATATGTTTACAACGTTTGATTACAGCAGATGGAAGTCAAAAATTATCAGTGTTGTCGATTAGATGTTGATACGTGTTTATCTATGTGACTTAAATAAATCTAATATACAAACCACAATTAATGCACATTACATTTTAGGCAATCATGAAAGCAGCATGACAGAAGTCTTTCCGATACCACTTACCTGATTTGAGAAAGTGGATTTTTTAATCCTTCACTCAACTTTAGCCATTACTGATGGACACCAAGTGCAAAAAGCAATGAGAAAAAGACCAGTTTTTGCTCTTTTCACCACTGACCGTTACCTTCCGTCTCTTAAAGCATCGGTCATGGACGGGATTTTTTATAACCTATTTCTTCTCGATATATTATTTATGCTACATATCTAATTAATACTAAATCATCAGATTTATCTGTACCGTTGAGCTAAAAAGCAACAAAGCAATGGCAGGAGAACACGGCATACATAAGAGTCTGCATTTGTATTGAGTATTGATGTTTGTGCAAATTTAACTGTTGTTGATATTGGTATGTAAATTGACTTTATATTGTGTGCTTAACTTTTGTCTGTGAACCTAAGCTGTAAATAGACTGTTTATATAGCTAAGTTTTGTTCGTGATTGGAAGTTGTAAACAGAATGTTTACGTACCATTTGAGTTCAAGGTCAGTCTTGTTTGCAATTAGATTACGTTTTCCCTTGGAGTCCTTTACATTTTATAACGTTATAGTTCAAGGTAAAATGTGTATAGATAGGGATTAGCTAAACAAATAATTCATTCCTGCTTTAGGTTAGTCTTTTGAAATCCATTTTGATCAGTTTACAGTCGTGTTGCTAAAATCAGATATGATTCTAGAGGAATTATTTGTTTAAATTATTAATTAGAATTATTAAAGTTCAAATTGAGTTTTGGATTAATACATTGCTTTGGATTTTTGTGCATTGATTCATAGACATTCTGGGTTGCATCAGTGTATTATATCAGGACACTCAAGATTCTTAGAATTAGTTCGGAACATTCTATATTACTGGGACGTGTGATAAGACATTTACGGATTATTTAGAATTTAATGCACAATATTTTAAGTTTCTTTTGAATTTCCATTTGTACAGTGGAAACAAATTGTTTTTTCATTTTACTTAAATTGTTTGTTTCACTTTCTTTCTGTTACATATTTTATGATATAGAGTTTTAACAATATTTTAAATTAAAATTTTATATTGCTACGAGCATACATAAGTGGTAATCCCGTGGAAGCAAATGAGCTTGCCACAAATAATACATGTGTTTTTGGTGATTAGTTTCATGTGAATACTATAAGTCAACAAAAAAATACGAGAATCTGAATTCACACGACAGACTCACCCACATTTTATTTTGACATCGTTAACATTCTGTAGTAGAATAATTTCTCCAGTAGGATGTGATGCAAAAGCTGTAAATAGCTTTGTAGCTTATTTCCAATAAACCATAAATAATACCGATAACTACAATCAAACATTTGTATAGGAGAGATATAGATTCACTAAGCAACAATATGATACAACAGATTTTATAATCTGCAATTGAGAAGTCAACCATGAACGTATATATTTCTCACAGAAAATGAATCTCACAAATGTGAACTGAAAAATAATGGTGTCAAAGGGGTTCAGTTGGTGATACAACGTAAAAAAGACGAGAGCGAGAGAGATGTTATTTTATGCACATGTATTACGATAATCATTTTGCTGTTGTTGAATCAACGCAAATTATGAAACATAAAAATTACACCGAAGAGACAAAATGAAGAGTTTACAAAATATGGAGAGAAAACCCATCATTACTAGCCAATATAATTCAAACAAACAATAAATATTTTGCTCATGACACCACAAAAATAGTTTGATAGTTATGGTGAATAACAGATTTGCCCCTATATTGGTGTAGCGGATATTGAATTCCCTGAACAGTTCGCTCTTATGAACTTCGGATTCTAGCTTTAGTATCTTTCTTTGCACCGAATTACCTTCAGTTATGTTTGCTATTGATTTTGATATTTTCGGGAGCTTAGCTTAACTGCACTCTGTCTTAATTCGTGCCTGCTAATAGTTGCCCTTGGCCGAATTAGTGACCTTTGTGCAGCTGCCAGTAAAGGTGTGATCAATCAGATTAGCTCTACACAACAGTTCGAGCAAATAAAGGCGAACAAGCTGCAAATCATTTTCAAGCTGAGCACGAAATAATGGCTGTATGCATGGAGGGTAGGATGGATGCGGTTTAACGACAGATCAGTACAAATTTGGTTATTTACTGCCAACCAAAAGCTAGATAGCAAAACTGGTTAGGCAAAAACCGTGCCCAACTTCCCATGGAGACTACCCCTCAACAAAAAAACCAAACATGCACCACAAGGCAAAAGACAAACACATAAAAAAAAACGTTACAAAATCTATCTGGACAACCATTCGCGTCAGTGGCATGGTTTACCTGTACACGAATACGCAGATGCGAACACATATGTCTAGACAAATTTTTTTTAATAAAAGCGAGGAAATAAAAGAAATATGAAAAAGTATAGTCACTGTGTCAGTAATAATAGCCCGCAAGAGGGGCAAACCCACTTCATTCCACTCATTCCTACCCTTCCTAGTTGAGTTGATTGATGAGAAAGGTCGGATTGGATTGACCATATATGTAGCAATAAATTGCCTTTTTAACGTTTTATAAAATATTTGACTGTTTGCAACCACAAAGAGAGACAGACGAGTGACACATCATATCCTACTTGCGACATCGTTGACGATGTAACACAGGAGAACTTACTTTATAGAGAAGCGAAAAGGTGACGAACCAGATATCTTCGATCAAAAATAAAGTCTAGTCCTGATTACTGAAGCAGTTTTCTTTTCCTTTTTTATTTTGTGCTCTAGGGCACAAAATGATCGTTTTTCTTCCTGCAAGTATGGCATGTTAAAACTTGATTTTATTGCAATTAAAGCAAGCAGTCGGAATTTGTAATAGGTTATGTCAAATCTAAAATGCTCCTCCCGTACAAATACAACTTGGAATATATCAAAACGGCGGCTAGAGTATGTACAAAAAATATCAAGACAATAAGCACAAATGAATTAAAACGAGGTAAAACGTGATATCTAGAAATGTTTGAAGACGACTTAGTTAATACAGATGGCTTTAAGACAGTATCCAAACAGTTTTGGTTACGTGCTTTTCATCTGATCGTTGCACTGTCAAACACTGCTGCCCATTTTGATCTGTTGCTAGTTAAAAACGCCCTTTCAATAGTTAATGATAAAATTCAGTAAGCTATACACGTCTCTGGTCATCATATATATTGCACAAAAAGAATACTATGGATATCGTTTTCATTACCAATTCCACTATAACAACTGTTGTATTAGACTTTCAAAAAGCCTGCATATATTTTTCAGTTTTGCATATGAAATTAAGAACTTTATATCAACGTTCTAATATATTTCATTTCCGTATCCACATGTGTACCAAAATATAATTTCTTGGAATAAAAGATTGTTGAAATCCACTAACTTTGGTTTATCCACCTGCAAAGTTTTTCCCAAATTTACACATGTTAGTATACGAATTTCTAATCAAAATACACCTGCATCGGATAGAAACAAATTCAGCACTAGTGCATACAAAAATTGACTGATAGCTACATATCGACCATCATTTCCTCTAAATATAACCGGCATCACAATTCATAATTTTAAAAAAGGTCATTATTTTCTGATTCAAGGGAGAAAGCTCTGCTCCAAATAAAAGGATTGTAAACATTCAGTGATATTTTGTTGGGAAAAAGAGCTGTCAAAAACGGTTTCTTTATTGCCCCTTATGCGTTTCAGGATGAAACCTTTAACACATAATGCTCTAGGTCTTGATACGATTAGTAAAAGTAACTTTTCTTTTTGGTATTTTCATTACGTTACCAATCTCGTAGTTTCATCCGAAATTGTTCTGATTTGTCATAACAAGGTGATTACGTGCGATAACAATGTTTTGTTTACTACTATCGAAGAAAGTTCTGGTAGTTGCATATTTACCCTATTTGTGAATAGTATTATTTCTTCAGGGTGCCGCGGTGGCTCTGTCGTTAGCGTGTTGGATCCACGATCGACAAAGTTCGGGTCCGGATCCTACCATCTTACTGTAGGACCAGCCTGGATCATCGACCGTGGTGTGTCCTTGGACAAGGCACTTTACTCCAATTGACTCGTCACAATAACTTGCGTTGCGGTTACATAAAGCACGAAACTGAACGAAAATGTTATTCAACAAAATTGTGAACAGCATTACAATATGATGTACTAATTTGTGAATATTTTCAATCATGTTTTTAGAGTATTAAATTTATACCTCATCATCTTGGCTAATTCTTCAGCTTCTCCAAATCATATAGTCAGTAAATTCTGAATTGCAACAGGTATAACCCCTGCGGGAAAATTTATTCATGCATGAATGCATGATGGAATATATATATATATATATATATATATATATATATATATATATATATATATATATATATATATATATATATATATATATATATATATATATATATATATATATAAGAGCTCTAACATTCATTGTTCACAGCAGAACTACTACCCGAGGTGTTGAGGCTGCACAACAGTGAGTGTCTCGTTGTTGCAATCAGTATAATATAACGATAACTGGTGCACGTGATTTTAGAGTACTTCTTTTTACATTATTCACCTTGTGGACTACATGTAAAAATGCTTTTGATATTTTGGAATACATATATAAGTGTACCGAGCAATATCTTTTCAATGGGAACGATTCTGACTAGTTCCCGATTGCTCAAGGAGTGAGACAAAGAGATGTTTTGTCAACTTAGCTGTATATGTCGAGGTATATAGTATCATATTTATAATTGACTGAGAATTCCTATCACATAATCATAGATAAGAAACACGAATCCGTCCAGAGCTCTGGGAATTTTAACTTTAGGTGATGATATTGAATTTCACCTTTGATTTTATGTACGAGTTTGTACTTTATATCTGTAATTGTACGGCTTGTTCTTGTAATTCTCGTGTTTGTACCAATTCTCTATGTTATTAATCTCTGAAGGAGGATATAAAGATGGAATGAATAAGTGTATGTTGTCATATTCTGTCCGAAACACAAGACGAGGTTCCTGGGGTCGACATCTTTCCAAGTCGCTGATTTTAAAAGAACTAGGGCACCGCATTAACTTTTAGTTTACGTAGCATGAGGCAATGGCAAAAACGTAAAAGAAAGGGAACAATTATGTTATGGCGTGTCTGGTATTAACATGAAAATAAAATATTTGAAACCGTCCGGTTGCTGCAAATGTGAAAAGGGTACTTTCTCCCTCATTATGTTATCGTAACTAATTATTATGTAATATTTCACACAGTAACCTTTCTTTTTTCTCGAACATTGAGTTATTCCGCGAAATTTACTTGAAATAGTCCAGCGACCTGTATGTAACCTGATGGAATAATCACTTCCCATTTGGTAGCAAGGAACAACCTACTTAATACTGATTACTATTGTCTAGCTGATTATAAAATCATACTTTTGGAAATTGTGTCAGTGTTATTTACTGTACATTAATTTGGCTGATTACCACGATAAGTAAAGTTTTAGAATCCTTGCATATTTTGGCTCACAGCTACAAGAACTATTGGACAATTTCAGTGAAAACGCAAAGTATCTTTCTTACAGTATAAACAAAAGGGTCAGGAATATAGATTTGTTTTCGTCAAAGACTTTGCTGCATCGGTTTTAGTGTATAAAGTTTTATCAATTTTCAAAAACTAACTTTAATGTCTACAAAACTTAGTAGCTCCCGTTTGCTTAAAAATGAAATTTGGCATCATTTTATGCCGTTTCCGCTTTTAATACAAAATGCACTGGCACTATTCGACACCACAGTCAGCGCCTGTGCAATACACCTGTATGAAACCCATATGGCTCAAGTGCAGTCGGTGCACATACACTTTGTATTCTGCTTGAATGAATCCTATGGGAGTATAATGTGCAGCAGAGTAGCAATAACAGATTTTCGTTCAACTAGATCCAATTGTTCGCGCAACAGGAAAAACTTCTTTAACTGTCAAAACCAAGACAGGGAGATAACTTGATCTGCATGTTATATTTGTATTGCATAATGTAAATATAACAATTTTGTGAAGGGCACTGGTGTGTCGTAGTCTGCTAATATTGTACCTCTGGAAGACTCTTGTAGGCTGTGCTTCCCAACTTTCCAGCCATTCTATTTTTATCGAGATGAATCTATGTTGATTAGTTTATTTTGCCGTGTAGCCAGCTTGCATAACTAGTTATTTTGTGACCTATACAATAATGTAATAACAAGAAAAGGGCGCATCGAATAGTCAGCCAGCTGATTCAACTAGAAAACATCGGAAAATAATTACTAAATCCAAGTAAAGTTGATTCTTTAATAATAACAAGGGGCTTTTACGGTTATTGACGTGTTCACTCATGGCACTGGATCGCAGAAATTATTTGAATTAGTGCTAGCCGCTACCCTGGTTTTGATAAAGTCATCGTAAAGGCTACTACTCGCTGTTGTTCATTGCCTTTTGGCTGCAGTATGCATAATGTCCCTTATTAAATGAAATGTGACCACAACGAGGAGATTTCGGACACATTCTAGGTCAAAGAAAATAATCGCTGTGATGTCTGCTTCATTTTGTTCTTCAGTATTCTCGACATTTGGCACCTGTTTCCCACTTCAGCCATTTGAATGCCTCAGCATGGCCTTCAGTACTATGATAGATCATTAGCTACCTAGCAAGAGCGCTCTTGAGGAAGATGGAATCAATAACACTTTCGCCAACCCCATGCGTTTTATGCTTCAAGACAATGGCTTGTTCCAGTAATGGATGTGTTGATGGAATTACAACTGTACTGAGCCATTTATATACACCAAATCGACAGTTGTAGATGGCTGTAGGCATCTTGAGTCTTTTTCTTGGAGCAACATATACTGCAATAAATCTGGAATAATGGTTTTGATCAGCTGCTTCTAATCAGGAGATCGTCAAGTGTGAAAAAAATTGATTTGCGTCTTTATCTTGCTAATTATCGAAACATTTTGTAATTAAAGGTAAACAAACTTGAGAGAACCCTTCAAAGTCGAAAATTGCTGGTTTTGAAAAATACACTTTTAGATACATCCAATGAAACTATGTTTGCTAGATTCATTGCGACACATGAATCCTTGAGACCTGCCTCAGTATGTCAATGAACTAAAATATGACAAAATGTCCACATATAAAGGTAGATTATAGGCTTCTGTTCTTCAGAGCTCGATATGTGCATTAGATGTGAGAATCTTTACAGATACAAAGAAAAATCTATAAAAAAAGAAATTCTTCGGCCATATAGGATACTTTGTTAAGCTATTTCAGCATTGTAATACAATTAAGGATACATAACTTGTACATTATGCCAGGTTTAATAATGGTTATAATATACATTGTTTGATGTCTGGTATTGTATTTCATAATATAAGAGAAAATTATAGTCATACTACATGCTTAGTGGCGTTTTCCCTATCATTATTTGTAAGCATGAATGCATTTCTTTTCAAATTAGGTATAGGTTTACATTCTCTCTTGAGAGCCAGAAATGATGATTCAATAACATTGGTTTATATTTCAGTTAAAGGAGAAATTATTGTTAATGGAATTAGATCTTCTTTGTTTATGACAATGACGATACTAATGGCAACTAATGTAGTAACACAAAATATTCATTTTAATAGCGAAACGTTTAATGGGGCTTTCAATATGTGTTGACATGCGTATGTATGTTATGTATATTAAATTTAAATTGTGTATTGGCTATTACCCATGAATATATATAATTTTATTTTGTGTTGGCTTCATTCATTATTTAAACATCAGTCTTAATGGAATCAGTTTTAGCTGTGTTCAGTTATTATTTCGGAGGATTTATTAATCCAAAATTATTCATTGGAATTACAAAGTGTTTATTGATTTTTATGGATTAAATTACTATTCTGGAAATTATTCAGAATTTATTCAAATATATTTTGAATTATATCATTGTGATACATTATGACTGCTGTCACATTAGCATATTCAATATCACTTGCACATCAGTACTAACAAGACTGTAATTCATTCAGAAAACCATTTCAGTTATTTCGGGATACTCTATACTAATGGACTTATGATATTACTTTTAAGACTCTTTGTGATTTAATTCACAATAATGTAAGTCCTTTGTTAAACATTCACTTTTGTATTCCAGGGAAACTTTTTTCAAATTTTACAAAACTCGCTGGTGTTTACTCTTTTCTGTTATTTGGTTTGAAATCATAGAATCGTAACACTTACTATAATCATTTGCATGGCCAAAAGTTTGTTTTTGTTTTCTTTTTTAAATATTATCTCGAACTATGGAAGTAAAAGTTGACGAAGATAATCATGACATACTGTATGTATCGTGTTTTATATGTATGTAGCTTTGTTCTACTAAAGAAACAAAGACGAGTATGCCATGTGTATGCTGAACATATGATAGAGGTTCTGCTTTTAGCTTTTGAGCTAAGGTATTTGAGACTTTGTCATAAATAGAGCCGGATGATATTTTTGCTCTATTATTTATCGGAAGGAAATAAAAATGATTACACACACACACACACACACACACAGATATATATATATATATATATATATATATATATATATATATATATATATATATATATATATATATATATATATATATATATATATATATATATATATATATACAAATCTTAAAAATAAAGTCTGAATACTACCAGACGCTAATTTCTTATAGAGTGCTATTGTGATAATATTAAAAGTTGCATTGCTTAATCCATTCTATAGACATTATGCTGTCGAAACCTTTCCATGCCAATTTGCAATATGTCAATCAAAAGAAACAGAAATATATTGGTTTCGTACAATTAAGGTTACAGTTATTTGTATTGTCTCATCTATATGTTTTTAAAATCGGTCTGAGTGATCCCTTTTTGACATCCAAAGCAAGCTGAGTATTAGTGTGAGATTTAAAACGTTTTGAAACAAACTGGTCGATAACCTCTGCGATTGAGAACGGACAGAGAATTCCATTTTCTCAACCAAACATTTCTAACGGATTTGATAAATCGACACGATTTATTTTTCATAACTTAAAATTAAAAGTTAATGTTGCAGAACGTTTCAAAGAATCTTGAAAGAACGTATGTGCAAATAGGGTAAACATCAAAATACCGTAGATACATCGACGTGTTACCACGTATGATCAAAGCTTCCAATCAATCCTACCATGACAGAATGTGCTCCAGAAGTGACGCTTCCGAACGCTTCCGAAGTAAGGGGCCTTGTTTGATTGTTTTTCCCGAATATCTGAGGCATTTCCCAAGACGAAAAAATATTTAACTTATGAGAAAAAAATTATAACCCCAAACAAAAAGCACTTCTGGCAATGTCAATAACCACATTTGAATATCGAACTACTTTGTGCAACAAGACAGGTGTGTGGATGTTACCCATTGTCTATACATTGGACGATATGTAAATGAGAAGTTTACAAGGCAATTTGAGTTACAGCGAGTGATTAACAGAGAAGACAACGTTTACAATATCCAAAGCATTCTCCCGATTAAAGGACACATCATATTAAGGCAGTTAAAGCCTGCTTGAAAAGGATATTCACTCATATTCGATTCCCGGATTGCGGCGCCGCAGCTCCATGATTCCTTGACTAAAACAAGAAGTATTTAACAATTCATTAAATATTGTTTTCGCACTTTATCGCTCCAAGAGCCACAAAAACAAAAACAACAATAACTGTTGGTGTGGTGCGGAGAACGTGTTCATAAAAAATCAGTCTTTTTTTGTTATGATCTTTTGTGGTGTCTTGTGTCATTGGATCAGCCTTTGGAAGATGAGCCGGAAACAAGTTGATGAACAGCTTTATATAACTGAGCAGTTGTGTTGGCCATCTCCTTACCAGTCTCTCGTTGAAGTATACCGATAGTAATAACAAGAAACAACGGTAGCCACTCTAGCTTCAATTACAACCACGTCAGATACAGCACCCTCTGAAACCGATCGCAAATCATTCTTCTCCTTTGAATTGGAATGATTCCTCGACTACAAGAACTATTGAACTATGAATAGTCAACTTTATTTGACTTGACTTAATGACAATTATATGGATATATTTCCTAACAATATTTTGTGGTGTTCCACAGCAAAAGAACCTCACATCACTCAACTGGATCATGATCCTCATTGCGACGTGCCTTGGGTCATGATCCTCACTGCGACGTGTCTTGAGCCATGATCCTCACTGCGACGTGTCTTGGGTAGAAGTGATTTATCGCATGCAGGTCTTGAATATTGTCGTGGATCAAGCTACGTTCGTCCAAGAAATGCTCAACGGACATGAGGACTTCCTGCCTTTCTGCATATCCAGAATATCCCTGGAACCGAGATGAATATTGTTCATTTTTGTATCATAATATGAAGCATCTTTAAACCCTGATGGTATTAGATTTAACCCAACTGACATGGTTTTACACTGAAATCAAAATAACATATATTGCATGTTTGTAATATTCCGTTAATACTTAGGATTTTGATATTGCAAGCGTCTGTACTTATTCCAGTGAGAAATACCATTTAGTTAATTTAATTTCAATTTCAAAATATTTTCAGCTGCACTCAATCTATAATTAACATGTCCTTTAGTTGAACACACGACTTTGTGTTGTTACCCCATGCCAACTCCATATATCCAAAAAAATGACCATACATCTCCTTGCGATTCATTAATTGGCCAAAGTATTTACCGTTTGCACTTTCTGGACTGAATCCAAAATGGTATTCTCTGTTGTAAAAAGGTGAGATATCTGCATTTGTTTGCAAAGTTTGCCCTCTCAGAGAAGTTGGAAATCTAATTAAAAATGCATTGTGGCATTTATCGTTCTGACATGGTTGGCTGGCAAATCTAATTTTCCCTGTTTTTGTTGATGATCTATTGCAAAGTTATTAACGAATGTTGTTTACTATATGATTATATCGTCCTAGTTAGGTATTTATCAAAGTGTATGTTTTACCTAATCACTTACAAAGTAAAAAGTTCCAGAGGACGTTTGGTTAGTTTGTGAGTGATCAGTTCGATAAATACCTAACCATGATAATATAATCCTTAAAATTCAAACTTTCTTCATTTCTGTCGTTAAATCAGCGGATTTTATCAATAAACCTTTCGAACAAAGGTAAGTCTTAGAATTCTTTTGTTAGTCTCTTCACGCTTCGCCTAAATACCTATCCATTCTTTTTGACGAAGTATCGCCGACTCTTACATAGTATTATGGATTGGGTAAAGTGTCATAGCAGATAATAATAGTGATCTGAGGACTTTGTCACTCGGTACGACGTTTATACCACATGGTTCCTTTATTGCTTTATTGCCAAGTGTGCGTCCGGAACATGGTTTAGTGTTCGTTTATCTTGCTTCCTACGCATTTCGATCTTTCAAAACCGAATCTTGCACATTTTCAGCGACATCCCTTACTCTCACGTCATCTGACCATTAGTTTCAATGACAGCTAATAAGACATATTGTCAAAGCAACAATGCAGCAAATTTATGAATGTAGAGTGGCTCTTAAAGCTTGTCATATGCTTTGTTTGGCAATAAAGATGAGTGTTGTAGAGCAGGAAGGCCCGTTCGATTTCACCATTTTAACTTCTAATCGGCGATTTTATCTGGCGTTGCGCATCTTGGTTTGAGTCACCGTATTGTTGTTAATAATATGGTGGAAGGAGTTAGTACAGACAAAACTTCATCTAAAGTGCACTGAACACTAATTGGAATTTGAAAGTAGTTCAGAGAATTTTCCGATGTGTTTAACAAATTCCAGATAAGTATCACGTAACCATTTACACCCAATCATATTGCAGAAAACTCAGTCAAGTCATAACAATCGGACATACAACTGATTAACAAGATTGACGCGAATTTAAGACGGGCCCTTTAACATCTTTGCAGACTCATGCCAGTTCTGCATTTTACGAATGCTATTCTTTGAGATTATATGACTCGCTTTCAGTACCAATCAAGTTTTGCCATGCTTAAAATTGTAAGAACAGAACAATAGACGAAATTTGGCTCTGCAAAACCTGAAGGCATTCTGTCGTTATTTCTTCTTCCCAATATTTCATTTCAAATGAAAGTTCAAATATGCGATCTTTCCTATTTATCATATTAAGCCCCCAATATAACGTTGTCATGATATACGCCCTCCCAACCTCATGTTTGGAGTTCTTAGGTAGAAAAAGCAGTACAGATTTGAAGGCTTCCTTCGGCTGATGAACAAATTTATATCTAAACCTCATGAGAGTTTTGAATCTATTGCCTCTGTTTGCTTCATCGTTACTTTATATGAAAGGATGCTGTATCTCCATATACTGACCTATGAATGTGTTTTCGTATTATTTAGGATTTTCACATATTAATTGCCTCGTTTACAGCTTTGTTTTAAATATCAGACAGACATAGGTTAATATGAACTAATTTATTTTCTTCGAAATAATTGCCCCTATTCAATAATGTTTTTACGGTTTTTCTTTACGACTGAGAATAGCACGAATGATTGATGAAGTGAATATACTTCTTTGATTCAGAGGTTTTGCACCATATACATAGCACATAACCTTGTTTGGAACATTCAGAAAAACAGGAGTAAAATTTCGCATATAGGTAAAACCGTTTCCATGTAACCTCTACTGTCATCTGGGTATAGCTCATCATTGATTCTATACATCGATACCTTGTATCAAGGTAATATAATATAATTTATGGAAATTTTATGAAGCCAACTGTTACGTACACATGTCGATTCACTCATCAAAGCAAACTCTTTGATCATGACGCCTCGAAAACGTTAAACCGATTGCAGGAAGAAGGCAAAACTGATATTTAACGTATCATGAATCTTAAAAAGTTTAATGACTGACACAGATTCCGACCCGACATTTGTGTGATACGATTAATGAGAAGAATAGTGGTACTTATGTACGACCTAGATTCTCGAAACTAAGGCGACGCAAAAAGTAATAAGTTTGAAATCTAAAATATGTGGCCATCTATAACTTTATTCTTAACCAGGTGAAAATTTTGCAAAGAAGAGAAGGAACGTATTCGGTGCACACAGAAATATAGACTTGAGTACGTGTTTTGTTTTTTCGTTTTTTTTTTTAATAATCGTCGAACCGCACTATCTCATTTTAATCAAGAAATAATTGGATACCACCTGCCTACTGCAAAGTAATCTGGTTGTAACCATATATGACCAGATGTTAACCTTATTACCATGGAAACAAAAGATTTTTGCTATAAAATCTTTTCGCTGTCAAATTGCTATATAATCAAAAGTTGGTGTAGTGTTTTTCATGATTCTAGATGTAACCAGCACTGATGTTTTGCCATCCAGCGCTAGAGTATGTGTCGCCATCTCTCATTCTGCGCAATCCAACTATATATTATTATCACAGTATCGCGATGTTGATTGTTAGATTACACCAAGTTGTCTATATAAGAAAATCCATTACGAGACCCGAAGCGTCGAGTCATGATCTGGAGTTTTGATGCTGACAACGAGACGTTATCTAGAAATTAAAACTGCATCATTTTGATAAAGATACTTTTGTTATATTCCCATTAATTTTTAGAAAATAATTGTACTTACAATTAGAAATTTGCTATGTGAGAAACTTGCCAGTATTACCAATTTTGAACTTCAGTAAATGGAGTGTACTGTACAGAATCCTTTGGTTATATTATCTAATCCAAAAAAAATTAACTGTTTTATTGTTGTATTGACATAAACATGGTTTGGAACTCGTTTGTTAATAGCATTGGCATTCCATGACTATGGGCGTTGCTATCGTGACCAGGAAACATCGAGGATAAAGTCTCTCTCGCCTCGTTTGAGAATATGGCAATATGGAATCAGTAAACGATAGTATCGTTCTTCTGCTTGTCGGAAATGATGATAAAAGTGTAACTCTTTATGGGGTGGAAAATTTATAGATATATAATAAAATAGTTATTTACTTATATTTCTTCGATGTCCTCATTTTTATTGACTTTAGAAGAAAAAACCAAAACTACCTATAATACGGTTAATGTGACATAAACTCGCAGTCTTACAAATCCTTATGATAATTTAAAGATTCGGTGAACGAGACAAGGTTTTTCTTCAAAGATTCAGGTTCATAACTACTTAGATTATTCTTATTTTCCTATTTTAGTAAAGCACGTCAGACTAATTGATCGTGAAGTTTCATATAGCGTGCTCAGTCCACTGCATTATGTAACCGCATAGTCTAGTGCAGTATGATCACGAAAAGATTTTTATGCTAAACTGGAACTGAAATTACTATTTCAGACAATTGTAACTACCAAAATGAGCTATTAAGCATACAATGAACGGAATCAAATTGCATATGTATTATGCAAACTCCGCGATGATGTTCTAATCATTACAAATCAGGGTAGATACGACACTGCTGGATAGTCATAAAACATTGTATTTTCAGAAAGGTATGTATAAAATCATATAGCTGAAAAGTATGTATAAAATCATATAGCTGAAAGGAATGTATAAAATCATATAGCTGAAAGGTATGTATAAAATCATATAGCTGATAGGATGTATAAAATCATATAGCTGAAAGGAATGTATAAAATCATATAGCTGATAGGTATGTATAAAATGATATAGCTGAAAGGTATGTATAAAATCATATAGCTGAAAGGTATGTATAAAATATAGCTGAAAGGTATGTATAAAATCATATAGCTGAAAAGAATGTATAAAATGATATAGCTGAAAGATATGTATAAAATATAGCTGAAAAGTATGTATAAAATCATATAGCTGAAAGGAATGTATAAAATGATATAGCTGAAAGGTATGTATAAAATATAGCTGAAAAGTATGTATACAATCATATAGCTGAAAGGAATGTATAAAATGATATAGCTGAAAGGTATGTATAAAATCATATAACTGAAAGAAATGTATAAAATGATATAGCTGAAAGGTATGTATAAAATATAGCTGAAAGGTATGTATAAAATGATATAGCTGAAAGGAATGTATAAAATGATATAGCTGAAAGGTATGTATAAAATCATATAGCTGAAAGGAATGTATAAAATGATATAGCTGAAAGGTATGTATAAAATATAGCTGAAAGGTATGTATAAAATGATATAGCTGAAAGGTATGTATAAAATCATATAGTTGAAAGAAATGTATAAAATGATATAGCTGAAAGGTATGTATAAAATGATATAGCTGAAAGGAATGTATAAAATATAGCTGAAAGGTATGTATAAAATGATATAGCTGAAAGGTATGTATAAAATCATATAGCTGAAAGGAATGTATAAAATGATATAGCTGAAAGGTATGTATAAAATCATATAGCTGAAAGGAATGTATAAAATCATATAGCTGAAAGGAATGTATAAAATATAGCTGAAAGGTATGTATAAAATCATATAGCTGAAATGTATGTATAAAATATAGCTGAAAGGTATGTATAAAATATAGCTGAAAGGTATGTATAAAATGATATAGCTGAAAGGTATGTATAAAATCATATAGCTGAAAGGTATGTATAAAATATAGCTGAAAGGTATGTATAAAATCGTATAGCTGAAAGGAATGTATAAAATGTACCTGAAAGGAATGTATAAAATCATATAGCTGAAAGGAATGTTTAAAATCATATATCTGAAAGGAATGTATCCAATCATATAGTTGTAAGGAATGTATAAAATCATATAGCTGAAAGATATGTATAAAATCATGTAGCTGAAAGGAATGTTTGAAATCGTATAGCTGAAAGGAATGTATCCAATCATATAGTTGTAAGGAATGTATAAAATCATATAGCTGAAAGATATGTATAAAATCATATAGCTGAAAGGAATGTATAAAATCATATAGCTGAAACGTATGTATAAAATCATATATCTGAAAGGAACGGCATTAAGATCTATGTTCGTTTTCTGTTAATCTACAAATGATCAAAAGAAGGTTATAATTCGCTTTATTAGTTTAGGTGCGTCATCGATATGGTAAAAGGATGTAATTTTGAGTTATTTCACATCGGCTAAACACAGAAAGGACATTTTGTTTCGAAAGGAAGAGAATCGTTGAAGAACAAAGAATATTAATGCCATGTATGAAGGAGAAAGAGTGTTTGTGTACGTGTGTGTAGAATTAAAAACTAAATCATAATTTTTTCATGACAATTATAGATTTTATTGTTTTCAAGGATGAAAGGTAAATTCAATTCCCATCGATAAACTGGGAAATTGCGATGAAATTAATGATAGTTTTGCTAGCTGCATTGTAAATAGTTTCAAGGATTTTCAGATTATATGTATTGGAATTATATTGATCAAAAGAATGTATTATGGGAATCAATGCATCGGTGGGTCCTTGGGAAAGACATTTTGCTCCTATTTCATCTGCATGAATGAGCCAATACTGTGTTTTACGTGCCTTAAAAATCAACTAGCCTACCAACCATCAATGGCAAAGTAGAATATAGTAAGAAGCAACACATAATTACTTGTTCCGAATGCTGCAAGGCAATGGAATTGGCTAATGTAGAATTATATCTCTAAGCGATAGATGACTAGCACGAAGGTTAATGAGAAAATAATGAAATAGATCCGTCAATATGAATTTGACATGAAAATACTTTTTCTGTTTATGCATAACAGATGATCGATACAAAGGTTAAGAAGAAAAACATGAAATAGATTCGTCAATACTGTTTTCTTGTATATTTGTTCCTCGCATTTGTTCATTGATTGAATATGTCCTGTTTCCATCTCTTGTTGCTGTAGATAGGAACCAATCAATGCTCCTAAAGTCACCATTTCCTCAGTTTTTAGATAATATCATCATTTGTGTATACATAGCACAGCTGTGCTCCCAAGATGGGATCTAATTGCCTATTGCTTTATTGGCTGGTATATGATAAATTTAATTATTTCAAGTGTAAAATAATAGGTCACAACGTCATCCAGATAATCTGACGTCAACCTGGTAATTTCACGTATGCTGATATATACATAGATAAACTCCATTAAACGTGGTTGGACATTCAAAGAATTGTACACAAAAGGCATCGTAGGAAACTTTTAATTGACACTGGAATCTTATAGACATTAGGTCTAGTTGAAACATTTTGCTAGGCTGTAGGCGGGGTGATTTCAGAATATGAATAATTATCAGATCATTAAGTGTGGATGAAATTTTTAGCGTGTTTCCAAGGAGAACATACTGAGACCTGTTTTAGTCTGACTTTGCTTCTAATTCTGTATATCAAAAGGCTACATTAGCAGGCTTTATTACTAGCATGTGTGTATCAAAAGACTACATTAACAGGCTATATTAAGTTGCATGTGGGTATCCGAAGATTGCATTAACAGGCTCTATAACGGTGCATCTGTATCAGATGCTACATTAACAGGCTCTATTACGTTGTATGTGTGTATCAAAAGACTACAGTAACATGCTCTATTGTGTTGCATGTGTGTATCAAAAGACTACAGTAACATGCTCTATTATGTTGTATGTGTGTATCAAAAGACTACAGTAACATGCTCTATTATGTTGCATGTGTGTATCAAAAGACTACACTAACATGCTCTAGTATGTTGTATGTGTGTATCCTAAGACTTAGGTAACAGGCTCTATTACGTTGTATATTTGTGTATCAAAAGACTATAATAACAGCCTCTATTAAAATGTGTGTATGTGTGTTTCAAAGACCACAGTAACAGGCTTTCTGACTTTTTATGTGTGAATGTGTATCAAAAGACTACATGGATAGGCTCTGTTACGTTGTATGTATGTGAATAAAAGGACTTACAGTGGTTGGCTGTATTACATTGTATGTGTGTATATCAAATGACTACGGTAACGGGCTCTGTTACGGTGTATTGAGTGTATGTGTTGTTATGTATATTTGATTTAATTTATGTTTTATTTAATGTAATTGTTTAATTATTCATTTTAATTTTTTATTCTATTGCATGTTATAGTAATGTAATTTTTTTGCTGGAATTTGACGTTTTCCAGAAATTAGTTTGACCTGACTATTTTTTCGTAAACACCTAAATTTGGAACTTTCTATCTTAATGCTGACATAATTCATGGCCTGGACTCAAAATCAGTAAACAACTTCTTTTTTTCTTTTTAATTCATTCTCAGTGTGGGATTGATATCGTGGCTGACTGGGAGTACCTGATGTTTAGCTTTTGAAGTTTCGATCGTCTTCTAGAAAGTGATAACGTGACTCTCATACTGGTATCTATTTTGCATCTTACTTAGACTGTATAATCGTTTCCTTGAAATGAACCGGCCAGTCGGGCTTTTAAACACTTGGACGTATTGAGTTTTTCTGTTGTGACCAGTTGGAGTTTAATTTTAATTTTTCTTCAAATTATTTGGATTCTATAAGATTAATTCTTTTCCCAAGGAATATTTAAGTGCTCATACAGAATTCTTGGACAAAGACATTTGTTAAAATTTTATTCGGATTTCAAACACCGGAATAATTTATGTGCTACAACAAAGAATTGTTAACACTTCAGTGCTATTCTGACTATAGTATACGTTATCGCTTTCCACACTGGATTTTCGTCAGGACTCGGACTCAAAATTCATTAGAACATTTTATTACTGGGACTTCTAATTTTTAATTCTTTGATTATTTTTGGGATTACTTCTGGATTTGATTCTTAAAACCGTAAGTTCTTTTCTTCATTTTTAACTTGTTTTTCTAGGGAAATAAATTATTTGTTAAATTTTACAAAGCCTTTTGTCTTCACTTTCTCTTTGTTACTGTTTATGAGAACTTAAACACGTAGCACAAGAAAGTGGGTTCCTCATCCTTGAATATATGAATTTTGGCTAAAATATTTTAGAAAACTTTGTTGTTTGAAATTTAAATTCCCCTAGTTTTTTTTAAATCTTTTAAAAATCCTAAGTATTCTTTTACAACTTTGAACACTATAGTGAAATCAGCAAGCTTTTCTACAATGTCATCAAAACTGGATATTTTTCTTTCAAGTCCTACCAAGGAACAATTAGACCTTTTGTAAAAAGATGAATTAATTCAACTTGCCAGAAAATAGGATCTTTCTGTGGCAAAACCTTTCTTAACGAAGCAAGAATAAAATATATTTGGTCCAGTATTTGGTAGAAAACAAAGTTTTTTACAAAATGGCTTTGGTTTCGTTCAGTAAGTTTGTACCAGACTCTGATATAATAGTAAAGGAATTAAAATTAAAATACAAGATGGAATTGGAGTTAAGGAAGTTCGAACTTCAGCAATAGGGAAAACGAATTACAAGTTTAGAAAGAGGAAAACATGAAAGAAACACAAATGCAAAGATAGGAATGAATAATTCTGATATAAACAAGATTAATATAAAAATCTAAGACACAACAAAAGGACCAGGATGAGGATCACAAATTAATTTCTATAACATTCTAACATATATATAAACACACAAGAAGCTGATATCGATCAGTTTAGAGCTTGGTTTTACTAGCTTCTGTGATTGTGCTTCTCAGAGAGATTTTGCGAAAGGCAGCCACAAAACAGATGAACAAGTCAAACAATAAACACAAAGGAAAGCGTTGAATTTACATCACTCTCTAATGGAAGTATTGTTTCAAATTTTGATGTTGGTCTTAGTTGGTTTGAACTCCGATAATAACTTGCAGCCTTGATGGTACTGGTCAACCAAAAAAAGCAATAGCGACATCAGATTTCTTAAAGTAAAGTGGTGTAACTAGTGTTTATACACCAGATAATTCATTGTTCCTGTGATGACGATAACGACCATGACGGTAATGATAGACCATGACGGAAAAAATAGACCATGGCGGTAATGATAATAATGATACTAAAACTACTAATGCTAATAAAAGTACCACAAAAAGCAGTAGTAATTAAAACTGAGAAGTAAATAATGACCAAAATGATTTTTGTTTTTAATTGAAAAATTGGGGCTTTCCTCAGATGATGATTTTATTTGCGTGTGGATGCCATTTTGGAGTCCTCTTGGCTTAAAAGTCTTGTTTCCAGTGTTCTAAGCGGGCGAATCCATTTCTTTCTTTTCTTTCCCTGGAAAAGGTACAAAACCAGTCAACATATCACGGAGACTAGCATATTCTCTAGCACAGCGACGATCCACGAACTAAATATACGTTGTCCAAACAGAACATGCAAAATAGAGGATGTAACTTATTTTAATACATCCATGATTTAAGGCCTTAAAAGATAAATCGCCACATATCTGACTGAAGACAAAGAAGCTGAATATTTGCCCAGTTGTTTATAACATCTCTTCCTTTGGCCATACATTGACTGATGCAGGAAGTACTAATCGTTTTTGCACACAACCTCAAATGGAGTTCCGAAGCCTGTTAAGGAAACAATCTTACAGGACAGCAAGCAATAGAATACTGAAAACAAGCGGCTTAAACCAGAACACTCCAAATGCGCATATTTCTAGATATTTTGTGTCATTTTACATGTCAATGTTCCGCTGTGTATAGGAGACTACTTATGACCTTTTGACCTTGTTCTCATAATATTAATTCCTGATTATTTTGAATGAAAACGGGCTTATTGGATGGTTTTGAGAGAAGTGGGTGCCGATTCAACGTATTTATGCGTTCTGCTGAAAGGGTGTCTACAGTACTGTGATTTCGAAGTCGTTGTTAAATTCTATGTTCTATGCTTTTTCGTAAGTTGTAAACACGGTGAAAACCACGAGCTCTGTTTAATAGTATACCTTCTAAGTTTTAGTTACAAATATCACCAGCTTCAAGGAGACTTAAACATTTGTAGCAATAGCAGCAAACGTGAAATATTTCATGCCAATTTGCACAGAATAAAGCAGATACAATTCAGCAAGTAATCAATTATTAAAAAAGAGATATTAAATTGCTACCAGTTGTGGATGACATACGCGTCTCCCTGTGGACTACCGGATATTACATTCCCAGTAATGGTTGGTTTATACTACTATTTGTCTCAGATCTAAGCTTTTCGGTTTTAATGGCATTGTACCACCTCAAATTACTATTATTATGATTCTGTCATTATATGGGGATTTGATAAATCTCTTCTTGAATCGTTACCTTGGTATAAGTTTCACTGAAGCAATCGTTATCCACAGTGGGTGTTTATTGAAACTAAAGAAAATTGAGGCCTCAAAGTCTAAAAATGTTACTTGAAAATGTATGATCATTTGCGATATTGAGGATGTTACAAGTATAAACTGTTTATGTAAAATAACTATTAAATGTTATATTTATCAGCATTCACAAATGTTTCAGCAGCTGCGGAGTTTCAGTTTCATTTCTTACTTTCATACTTACTTTGAGACTAATAGAATCTATGATCGGGGTTTGGAACGAGACAAGGAAATCAAAGTCAAGGGGTAATATTATTTGTCACCCCACGAGGCTATCCTTGTATTGGTACAAACAACGACACAGATTACTTTTCTCACCCATTTTTCCCAACTAAATTAAAATAACCCTTCACCCCTGTAATTTAGCTAGCAGATTCAAAACAGAGTATTTAAACTTGCATCAGTTCTAATTTGGGAACCCTGGAAATATGGAATTTTTTTGTGGAATAGTATGTGGACTTATTAAGAAACCATTCTGGTTGGTAAGTATGAAAGTTTTCATTTGCAAACGAATTATTATATTTGATTCAGGTGCGGCCGATTGCGGGTGTTCGACAACATTTTAGGAAACGATTTTGACATAACTTATTTCCGGTTTTTGGCGGCTTCCCAGTAGCACTTGAGAGAGTTTGGTTTTGTGTGGCCAATGATGTGTATTGCCTTTGTATCTGGAGCGCAATAAAATCACTCGAGTTGTGTGTGTCAAAATGTTTTGTATAGATTTATCAAAATTGGAGAGACCATTAGTTGCTTTATGAGAAAATTTCTTTTGTTAAATATCTGTTGTTGGATTTTATAACAATTCAGGGACGTCATTTCAACTTTTTCACGGGGTGGGGGGGACAAAACTTGATTGGGGGGGACTTGACGGGTTTGTTAATTTTCTTATATAGGCAACAGAAAATTTACATTTTACAGCACATGCAATTTTAGGGGAGGGGCAAAATCCCCCCGCCCCACCCCCACACCCAATGACGTTCCTGTAACAAATCCGTCAGGCACAGCTGAAGATATATATGGTTTCTTTTCAAAAGTAGTTCCTAGCGCGTGGACATCATGACTGAGACGAGAGATCTGAGATAACCAGACTGAGATAGTAAAAGTAAAGTCAGCAACACATGTGGATTTCTGTCGCATGGGTGAGAAACATGATTCCTGTACGTGTGAGACTGTCAACTGTCTTGATTTATGCTGCATGGAAGAATTTCTTTATCCGAAACCATCGTGAAAGAAAAACTGATATCGGTTCATGTGCGTAAATCTTATTCTAAATGCAGCTCGGGGATATGTCTGCCCTGACATGCCTGTCCCGGGGACATGTCTGCCCCAACATGTCTGCCCCTAACTCAGCGAGGATCGCACGAATATTCTGTATATTTTACATTCATTTAGGGTATTAAAAAATCTTCATAATGCTTAAATATGTAAATAATGATTTTGGAATACTTGACATCATTAGTGCCGAATATATTGTACGCAATAACATGATGTTTGTACTATTTGTCATACACTTAAAAGATTATTCTAAAATTATAAATACACATTAGTTCGTTAAATTACAAAAGTGATTCTCTTCTTCTACTATTTACATGCGTGTATTATGGAATGTAAGGGTGATTGCATCAGAACTGAAGTTCCGTATATAGACTGAGTCACTAGATGTAAATTGCCAAATTTGATCTAAGTCTCGGGGACCAAGGGGCATGTACCATATATAAAAAGATCTGAAAATGCAAAGACAGGTTGGTTAGCTGACTAACAGAACAGCGATTTGCCTACATATTCACGCTATATTGGGATTGGAACCATAACTGTCTGATATTAAAGAGGTGTGATAAGGATACCTCTGTCTTTAATGTTTTACTTCCTAAATGGAGGAAACACTTGAAAACAGATGCAATAAAAACGTTGGCAAATTTACTTTTCCTCTGCAAAGGAATTACGTGCATCAATAGTTGTCTTGGACAGTAAACGATTTCCAAGATAGACGAAACTGTGTGTACAGGGCTGAAGTAAACCGTCAAACAAGTAAATGGAATATAATAATGTATTTAATCCCTGCAAGCTACATTTACCATATATATATATATATATATATATATATATATATATATATATATATATATATATATATATATATATATATATATATATATATATATATATATATATATATATATATATATATTGTATACAAATAAAACAATCATATGAGTTAGAGTTTTAATTAGATATTCTACGCTAATTCGAACGCAGGTCCGCGAGTAAGCGGAATCCATCGTCTTGCCTAAACGCACAAGTCATATTCCATCACAACTAAGCACACCTCATCAAAAAACTAAGTCTGTGATACATTCTCTATGATTAATCCACTATACCTTGATTTCTTTCGTAAGAATCCGGAATGACTGTGAAGATAGGTGAGAACGAATAACTAGGTCGCCATGCGAGTGTGTCTCCTACACACAAATGCATGTGAAGATAGATGAGAATGAATAACTAGGTCGCCATGCGAGTGTGTCTCCTACACACAAATGCATGTGAAGATAGATGAGAATGAATAACTAGGTCGCCATGCGAGTGTGTCTCCTACACACAAATGCATGTAAAGATGAGAATGAATAACTAGGTCGCCCAGCGAGTGTGTCTACTACACACAAATGTATATAACACCGACTCAGAAGCATAATTTTATGGTGATGTATCTGGATTGACTTTCAAATGAGTGACGAGACATATGAACTCGGAATACAGTATACTATATATTTTTAGACTTGGCAGTAAAGTATCCAAAACTTAAACAGTTTTGTGAATCAAAATCCGTCTATCAGTTTGTGAATCCAACGGTGTGTATCACTTTGATTCTGCAGAGAGAGAGAGAGAGAGTAAGCTCACTGTCCTCCTGTGTATTTAAGAACTTTAAAGAAATTAATTTTGACTGGAACCTCTTGGCGTTTTAACTGAAATCTTTTTTATACCACATTATATATTATTCAACCATAGGAATCTATTAAATAATTAGCATTTTTTTTCTCGGCAAATTAGCTTATAAGGCAATTATGATTTCGCAGAACTTGCTGAAACAAAATATTTTCAGTAATTTATCTTTATCTCGTGTGTATAACGCTAAGGAAATATGACGGCAAATAAATAGGTTGCCCCATAATTATGTTAAAAAAACACCTATCAGACATAAACCGATCGTTTTCATGTTATGACAGCCAGCCATGTTGAAAGATCGCATTTACCAAGCCAACGACATCATCAACATAATGCATTCATGTCAGTCAAATACAAAATTTTATATATAAGGATATTTCAATCACGATTTCAGAAAAGCGTTTGAATTGAAACGCTTCTGTTTTAGTTTCTGTTATCAGCATGTTTTAGTACATTTATGTTTCTAAACCTGGCGGCAACCATCCATTACCTCGACTAGTAAACTAGTCGTCCCGAATTCCAAAAAGTGTGTATGGGTGTTTTTTTCCACAAAATTGCTAAGAAAGATACATTGCATGTAGCGGAAAGCTTGGCAAAGCAGAAAATTTTTTTTTTTTGCAATCATTTTATCCAGTTTTGTGGCTGTTGTTGTTTTTGGATATTTTGTTTCGTTTTGTTTTGTTTTTTAATTTAATTGTAGTCCTCGCATGTAGCTTTATTTGACAAACTTTCGCCACCTGTCTGCACAAATAAATGAACTTAATTAGATCTGCTGCATTTATTGTATTTTTATCTAAGGTATTAACATATGCATATGAGATGTGAGTGAAAATACCTAAATAAAACATTCAGATAAAGTCGACAAAGAACTCGCTATTCATACCAAATATCGTATCGTGTCAGTAGTACTAACTAGCGTTGTTCTCAGTGTATGTTTAACTCTGTCTTTTTTTAAATCTGACGTTTTGTAGAAAATGGTTTTGAGCATATATTTCATTCTACGGTACAATAACACGCATGAAACAATGCTACATTGTACTAGTGAATATAGACATCACTTAGTAACGATTACATCAGTGTTACCTATTACTAGTGAATGTAGACTTCGCTTTGTAACGATTACATCAATGTTACCGTGTACTAGTGAAAATAGACATCGCTTAATAACGATTACATCAATGCTACCTTGTACTAGTGAATATAGACCTTGCTTAATAACGATTACATCAATGTTACCTTGTACAAGTGAATGCAGGCCTCGCTTAGTAACGATTACATCAACGTTACCTTGTAATGTAGACCTTGCTTAATAACGATTACATCAATGTTACCTTGTACTAATGATTGTAGACCTTGCTTAATAACGATTACATCAATGTTACCTTGTACTAATGATTGTAGACCTTGCTTAATAACGATTACATCAATGTTACCTTGTACTAATGATTGTAGACCTTGCTTAATAACGATTACATCAATGTTACCTTGTACTAATGATTGTAGACCTTGCTTAATAACGATTACATCAATGTTACCTTGTACTAATGATTGTAGACCTTGCTTAATAACGATTACATCAATGTTACCTTGTACTAATGATTGTAGACCTTGCTTAATAACGATTACATCAATGTTACCTTGTACTAATGATTGTAGACCTTGCTTAATAACGATTACATCAATGTTACCTTGTACTAATGATTGTATACCTTGCTTAGTAACGATTACATCAATGTTACCTTGTACTAATGATTGTAGACCTTGCTTAGTAACGATAACATCAATGTTACCTTGTACTAATGATTGTATACCTTGCTTAGTAACGATAACATCAATGTTACCTTGTACTAATGATTGTAGACCTTGCTTAATAACGATTACATCAATGTTACCTTGTACTAATGATTGTAGACCTTGCTTAATAACGATTACATCAATGTTACCTTGTACTAATGATTGTAGACCTTGCTTAATAACGATTACACCAATGTTACCTTGTACTAATGATTGTATACCTTGCTTAGTAACGATTACATCAATGTTACCTTGTACTAGTGAATATAGACCTCGCTTAATAACGATTACATTTTTGCGCTATTTTTCTCAGTGAAAAATATAAACATTTAATTTACTATGAAAGAAATTAAATAATAATGTTCAATCATTTTCTAGATTTCTATATTTTTGTAGGTACTGTAATACATTTTTGGGTGATATTTGATGTGTGTGTGTGTGTGTGTGTTTGTGTGTGTGTGTGATTTCGATTTTAAGGTAGCTTTAACAACTTTTCAGTCATATCGCTACGATGTTTGCAGTGTGGCAGTTTAAAGTGATGTCTAGCACTGGGGCATCATGCCCCAGACATGTAGCATGATGTCCCACCCAGTCACATTATCCTGACACCAGGCCGACCAGTCCTAATACTAACCTCTTAATGAAGAGCGACAAGCGAGGCACCTGTTAGTACCATTTGTGTAAGTCCTTGGTATGACTTGGCCGGGGATCGAACCCACGACCTCCCGCATCTGAGGCGAACGCTCTAACCACTAGGCCATTTGTTAAAACCGCTCCGGTAGCCTAAGTGGTTAGAACGGGCGCCTCAGATGCGGAAGATCGTGGGCTCGAAGCCCAACCGAGTCATACCAAAGACTTATAAAAATGGTACTTGGCGCTCAGCGTTAAGAGGTTAGTGTTGGGACTGGTCGGCCTGGTGTCAGAATAATGTGACTGGGTGGGACATCTTGCTACATGTCTGCGGCATAATACCCCAGTCCTAGACATCACTATGAACTGCCACACTGCAGACATCGTAGCGATATGACTGAAAAATTGTTAAAACGACGTTAAAATCCAAATCACACACACACACACACACACACACATTTGTTAAAGCCGAAAATGAATACGTTCGTGAACAATCAAAACTTCAGCCATCACATCAAAAATTAAACATTTCTCCCTTTTTTCTACCTCTTTAATGAAATATAGTACGTTAGAAATAAGTCTAGATGCACAAACACGATCTTAGTAATTATGTTAGACAACGACTTGGACACAGGACATAAAACATCAGCACAGATTATATTGCATTTTACAGGTATATTTTGTTTCAATGAAATTAATTAATTTTATATGCAAGCGGCCTTTCAGGAACCAATCGATTCACACCTGGTTCTCTTCTCGTCCTATGCAAAAGCAGAATCAATAATTATTTCCTATTCTGTTATAAGGATGCTGTCTATTCCATCAAATAACATTCTTTACTGATTAGGACAGCCGCATGAAAAATCACACGTAAAAAGTTGAATGATTTCTTTGGGGACTGCAAGAGCGACTTTCTTATGGACTACAAAAATTGCAATAACAGCTGATTTTTTCAGTTATTGTAGTGATGAAAATGTGTCATAAACTCATTTATTACTGTTTTCTTATAGTCAAAAACTATTTAAACTGCTGAGAAAGATGAATTTTAAAATCTATTGTCTTCAAAGTCCAACTTTTCATATATTCCTCATAAATTATCAGGGATCCCAATATATGCCTTGTGCGATCTTGAATGGAGAAATCATGCTCTTTTCCATAGAACCTTATTATAATTCATGTTGAGTTCTTGAATGGACAATGCGCAATGTCTTGTTTATAGATTATTATCTACCGCTCCGGTGACCTAGTGGTTAGAGGGTCCGCCTCAGATGCGGGAGGTCGTGGGTTCGATCCCCGGCCGAGTCATACCAAGGACTTACACAAATGGTACTAACAGGTGCCTCGCTTGTCGCTCATCATTAAGAGGTTAGTGTTAGGACTGGTCGGCCTGGTGTCAGGATAATGTGACTGGGTGGGACATCATGCTACATGTCTGGGGCATGATGCCCCAGTGCTAGACATCACTATAAACTGCCACATTGCAGACATCGTAGCGATATGACTGCAAAACTGTTAAAGCTACGTTAAAAATCCACATCACAACAACAACGTATAGATTATTATCAAGAAATATCAGACGTCATAATTCTTCTCCAGACAGAATAAGTACTATAAAGATCAGATGTAAGTGTCTGAAAACGATATTCATGGTGCCAGAGAGAGAGAGAGAGAGAATTATAAATATACACCTCTGAGCGGAAAGTGCTATCCCTGGATTCCTATAGAATAATGCGTGATAATAGTAGACGGAATTAATATTTTAATACAAATAATGCTATCATACAGGTCATATGATTCTTAATTCGTTCTCTATGGAGATTCGAACCCAGGTAAACGGCACCGATCGCCTTGCCTGCACACACGAGCCCATATTCCCTCACGACTAAGCACAACTCACCAAAGAGTGATGTTACTCAATCGATGTTATATGCACTCGTGTGTAGCAGATACACTCGTACCCGCGGACCTAGGTTCGAATCTCCGTATAGTACGAATTCAAAATTCTCTAACCTATATATCTCTTTTTTGTGTGCCTGTGTGTCTGTGTGTCCATAAGTCCATATGCACCAAACTATCTTCTTTATATAAGGCCCTTAGTTGGACCTAACATGTACAAATCAGCATGGGTCATGTTGCATCTGTTTAAAATTGTTGCATCGAATGAAACAATTGAAAATTTGTGTGTGAAGAACTTTTTAATGAGCAGTCAAATCACACTCATGTACTGTGTCATGCTGTTCAACTAATATAAACCGAACCCATGTCTGTTTAGGATTTAATGCTGTTTTCATGCACGAACCATTCTTGACTGGTTGGCGAATATTTTCTTACCGAATTCGATAGGACATAACGACAGGTGATTGGTACAGTTAGCTTAGTCAAACTTTCAAACTTTGTGTGATTAATTTGTGTTTGACAACTCACGCAGCCAGTAGTTCCACATTACTTGAAAAATGTTACACACAATTTGTTTTACAGAAAAATGCACGCCAGTGAGGACAGATTTGCATTAATTTATGTTCTGCAAATCAAATCGATATAAATAAGGTTTTATAGGGCTTCTTCTGTCGTGTTCTACAACTTCGTATTCGCCTCAGGTCAGTCATGCATTGAAAGTTTTAAAGGTTGGTCATGAAAGTTCAGTCATAACCAAGTTATTCCGCATCTTCTAATAATACCGATTGTTTCAAAAGTTCTCCGAATGTTATTTAATGTAACAAAGGTCCTTAGTCGTCTGCGTTTTATTGGTTCTTATCTTACCTTTAACACAAATATGCCCGACAATTAGGGATGCTAATCAAACGCCGTCGTAATGAATTATACAAAAGATAATTATGATGCGTAGTGATACCAATCAAACGCCGTTGCATGGATTATACAAAATACAATTTGGGGGCGTGGCGATACTAGTCAAACGCCGTTGCATGGATTATACAAAAAATAATTAGGAGGTTTAGTGATACTAATCAAACGCCGCTTCATGAATTATGCAAAAGACAGTTAGAAGGCGCAGTGATACCTATCAAAGGCCGTTGCGTGGATTATACAAAAAAAAAAAAAATACGAGTAGGATGCGTAGTGATACCAATCAAACGCCGTTGCATAGACTATACAAAAGACAATTAGGGGGCATAGTGATACCAATTAAACGCAGCTTTATGGATTATACGATAAGCAATTAGGATACCAAGTAAACGCCATTGCATGGATTATACATAAGACTGTTAGAGGGCGTAGTAATACCAATTAAACGCCGCTTCATGGATTATACAATAAGCAATTATTTTTTTTTGTTGTTGTTGTGGGGTTTGACGCCATTTTTCAGCACACGATAGGCTATACATGGCGGCCAGTATTAATGGTGGAGGAAGAACCCGGAAAACTCCGGAAAGAACCACCGACCCACGAAAAGCTACTGGCAAGCTTTCTCACATGCCCACATTGGCTGAATCTTAGACTCGAACCGCCACAGACAGAGGTGAGATGGCAGTGATCCGTAACGAAGAGCGCTTTAGACCACTCGGCCACTCGGGGCCCCCAATAAGCAATTAAGGGGAGTAGTGATACCAATCAAACGCCATTGCATGGATTATACAAAAGACAACCATAGGGTGCAGTGGTACGAACCAAACGCCGTTGCATGAATTATACAAAAGACATAATACACATGGAAACGCTAGGTCAATTCATTTTTCTAAAGTGTCTGCCTTAAAATGATTTTGAATGGGTACACCACAATTAGCATCGAGGTAAACAAAAACAAACATAAAAATTATAAATAGACAGGAAAGCAAAAATTGAACAATTTAAATTTATATAGTCTTATGAATTGAGTTTGTAAAATTTGTTAATAGATCAAATATTAATTTCATTTATATAACTTCTGTCTTCCACCTTCCATTTACCATATCTTTCAGAATACAATAAAATATTAAAATTTTGATTGGATAACCAAATTTATTTTAACTTATTAATGTACTTTCAAAAAATGGAAACATTACTTAAAATCCTTCTCCAAAAGTACTTTGATTCAAACAGATTCTTCACTAGGATCAAAGTCCATCGATATTCCTTTCTAGTATCAGAACTACATGTATATATGTTTTTCGCTTTTAATCTTACATCAGGGATAATTCAAATTATGATAACAAAGATAGTAATGTCCTTATAAGGGAAGGTGGCGGAAAGACGTCATAAAAATACTAATAACTTGATGCAATTAGACTAAACTGACTGGAAAGAAACCAGCGCACATTTGGTTATACAGAGCACTTTTGTATTAGAGGTCTTGTTTAAGCCAAGCATACCCACAGTTATATGGTTATCTTTTTGGCCACTTTCGTTTTCGGTCCATCTTTGATTTGACTCCATAGGCAACATTTCTAGGGATTGGACAGAATGATTGACTGAGTTGAAATGTTTGGCGAATTTTGTGCTGATCTTATTTCTAATATGGTGTTTGTGATTGTTCATTGTTATGCAGTGAGCTGTTTCATCAACATATTGCATGTCAAACATCTTGTACAAGAGGATGTAAATGATGTTTCTAATAAAACATGGTAACATTTGGCTGATATTTTAAGTAGTTCCTATTGTGAAACTATTGACGGTAGCAGTATTTGGCGTTTTTCAGATTAGATAACTATATATATATATATATATATATATATATATATATATATATATATATATATATATATATATATATATATATATATATATATATATATATATATATATATATATATATATATATATATATATATATATATATATATATATATATATATATATATATGTATGTATGTGTGTGTGTGTGTGTGTGTGTGTGTGTGTGTGTGTGTGTGTGTTCCTTTTTTTGTACAGAGGTTGCGTTCAATTGGGCACGCATTAAGTTGATATTTTCAGTTTTTGGGGTATATTACCAAAGGTGGTTCTTTAAAGACTTTTTTAAAGTTTATCAATAATTATTTAAGACATCATCTTCACATATAATTAAAATATCCGGAAAAGCTGACATAATAACTCCTTAAGACGGACACAGGAGTAAATAATGTGTGTGTGTGTGTGTGTGTGTGTGTGTGTGTGTGTTAACCTACAAATCCTTGGTCTTATTTTGAATGAGCTATAAGTGCATCTTGTGTTTAACTACACAATTACAGGAATTTTAGATTGATACCACACAATTTGATACGTTTCACTCATAACGAACTTCAGAGAATTTTACCGGAAAGAATGTCAGATTACACTGGTCAACAGTGAAATCATTACTGACTTGAAAAGGCCCTAATCTGTAGTATTTTGGTGTGCCGAACACGAATATAACCGTGAAAAATTTGTATTGGCTCTCGTTTTGAAGATATTCATATACCTCATTTTCTATGTTTCACTGTGTAAATTTCTCCAGTAGGACTGCAGCAACATCCGGAATAATGATGTAACATTGCATAATACCATCATGCTCACATCATCCACAGTTGATTGCATCATTTTCTGATGCAATGCAATACTAATGCCATGCGGCTGCTGAAGTAAGTTGACGTCAGCAGTGTACTAGACATGTGTAGGCCTATTATACTAATGCCAGGCGGCTGCTGAAGCTGACGTAAGCAGTGTACTATATAAAGCCCAATCAGATAGGTTCAGCATTTAAAATATTTTAGACGTTGTGCGAGACAGTTCAAGCTACTGTTACATAAAACTTATTATTTTATCCATTTACGTACAATAAAGAACAGTAATGCCTCGAAAGTGTGTTAATACCGCGGACAATTTTTGCTATATTTGTGGGGAAGTGACATTTGCCAACCAGAAGAAAAGTATCAATTCTCAAGTGAAGAAGGCATATCATCTTTACTTCGGATGCAAGGTTGGTGACCAAGACAAGCCTTGGGCTCCGCATATATGCTGTGCTACATGTACAACACAGCTTTTACAGTGGTTGAATTGCAAAAGGTCATCAATGCCGTTTGCAGTCCCAATGGTGTGGAGAGAGCCAAGCAACCACCTAAATGACTGTTACTTCTGCTTGGTTCCTCCTCTTTCCGGCGGAATAACGAAGCGAAAGAAGTCGAGAATAGTCTACCCAAACATTCCGTCTGCATTGAGACCAGTTCCACATGGTGAGGGACTTCCTATTCCAGAACCTCCAGCAGAATATTCTCTTGATTCATCTGACGAAGACAAAGGTGAGTCGACCTGTTCTTCTCCTGGTCCATCAGCATGCAGTGATCCAGATTTTCACTGTGGTGCATCATCAACCCCACACAGAATAACACAGGAAGAACTAAATGATCTGATTCGTGATTTGGACTTATCAAAGAACAAGGCAGAATTGCTAGGATCAAGACTCCAACAATGGAATCTTCTAGAAGAAGATGTCACAATTACTGCATATCGAAAGCGCCACCAGCAATTGGAGCCTTTCTTCAGAAAGGAAAGTAATCTGATATTCTGTTCCGATATTGAGGGCCTCATGAATGCTTTAAAAATCACTCATGACCCACAAGAATGGAGACTATTTGTGGACTCTTCGAAACTGAGTCTCAAGGCTGTGCTTTTGCACAATGGAAACATTCTTCCATCTATTCCAGTAGCGTATGCTGTCCACATGAAAGAGACATACGATAACTTAAGGCAGCTACTGAATTCCATTGAGTATAACAAGTACAGCTGGCACCTCTGTGGTGATTTGAAGGTAGTTGCCCTTTTAATGGGACTGCAGCAAGGATATACAAAATACATGTGTTTCTTATGCGAGTGGGATAGCCGAGCAAGGGAAATGCACTACATGAGGAAGGAATGGACTCACAGGCAGAGTGTAGCCATTGGAGAGAAAAATATCCAACACCCAGCTCTGGTTGAGGCTCAGAAAATCTTGCTACCACCCCTTCACATCAAACTAGGTTTGATGAAGAACTTCGTGAAAGCCATTGACCGGACTTTGCCAGCATTCCGATACCTGCATGAAAAATTCCCTCGACTCAGCGAAGCAAAGATTAAAGAGGGAGTTTTTGTGGGTCCTCAGATTCGAGAGCTTTTCAAAGATGACCGGTTCAACAACTTGCTGGAAGGTGACGCGAAACAAGCATGGAATGCTTTTCGCCTAGTTTCTACAAACTTCCTCGGAAATGTTAGGGCAGAAAACTATAAGGAACTAGTAGAAGACATGTTGATGAAGTATAAGAAACTTGGCTGCAATATGTCTCTAAAGATTCACTTCCTTCATTCCCATTTGGATTTCTTTCCTAGCAACTGTGGTATTGTTAGTGATGAACACGGCGAACGTTTTCATCAAGATATCGCAACAATGGAACAAAGATACCAGGGAAAATGGTCCACTACAATGCTGGCTGACTACTGCTGGACACTCCTCAGAGATGCTCCCGAACAGCTGTACAAGAGACAGGCGAAGAAATCTAAGATGTAGTCAATGACTTGATTTTTTATAGGTAGGCTATTACAGTTGACCTTTTACTATTGGAATGCATTTCGTTATGTAAACATTAATTTCTTGCAGATTACAAAAAAACTAGAGCCAATTTTGCAATTTGACTGTCATATTCGTGTTCAGCACATAAAAATTGATAAGAATTGACTAATTTTATTTCAGTAACATGACTTTTGTAAAAATTTGTTGTCCAGTGTTATGAGACATTATAAAGAAATAATTATTATAATATTTTACATTAATAATTATTAATGTAAAATATTATAATAATTATTTTAAAATGTTAACTGTGTGATTTAGTCATGAACATAAAAAATTATTTCATTTCGTCTAAAATCTATCTAGTGACGAAGAGAAATAAACGTGAACGTTTGAGACGGATCGAAATACTTCCTTTTATGAAGCAATATTTGGATATTTGGATGATATTTGGATACCAACAGGTATTACATTAGAAGCTGAGAGATGCATTGAGACAGTGAAATACATCTACCTATTAGTCATGTGATTGAGTGAAGTTGATAAAGTTATCTAAATTCACGATTCCATAAGCTAAAATATCTTCTTCATCCGATGCATCAATACTTATCAACTGGAAAATAATACTTACGCAATTTTACCCTCATTTTTGTACATCGTAGGTGTACATCCTCAACAACAATTAAATATGATTTTGTATGTCATTGTTTATGATTGGTCCCACGGGACCCCTAAGCTCATTTAAAATAATTGTATGAAAAAAAAGTAAGCACAGATGACTAAATCAGCTAATTTTATCTCGTAATGAATAACATTTGGCGTTTTCTGAGTTTAATTTTGTGCAAATTTAAGCTCCGGAAAGGATACACGTTCACGAAAATATTTTTGAGCCTGAAGTGGATATCTAGAAATTTAAGTAGACATACCAGTCTATATTAATTTACAAATGCAGCATTAGAAAGGATGCAATTGTATTTACTTTGTTGAGTATATTACCAACAGACTGATTCACAGATCAGTTATAATTACATTCAGCATGTGATCACGACATAGTGTTAGCGATGGAATTATGTGTCCAAGTTCAGCTGCGCGTTATGCGGAAGGCTTTTTCAGACTTGAGAATGCTAAGAGAAATTACGATATGTATGGAAGCAGGAAAAATTGCAACTAAAGCAGTTTCATAAAAACCAATGCAAGGAAGGAGAATTTATGAATGTCATCTATTAAATGTGACCGACATACAACTGTTTAAAAGATGGTAGAAAAAGTTCGGTTAGGTGTCAAACGGCATTTATAGACAGGTGACAAAATTGATAATTTATCATGAATCTCACATACATTTTTGTGTGCTGAAAAGTCATACCGTTTACATTTTTCTGTAAAAATCAGTAAATATTCATTGCTAGTTCGCATTCCAGCAATTGGTAACAAAAATATCTTTAAGGTCCTCCTTCTACAAATTTTCAGATGTAAAATAATGATTGAAGAAGCGCAGGAAGACCTTAGTTACTTACTCTTTAGGTTGCCACTAATGTTCTTTCAAGTCTTGACAAAACGCCATGTTCAAATGCACAATCAGAGAGGAAACAATCTTTAAAGCAACGTGCGAGATCTCAACACATAAGAGCTGGATAAAACAGTAAATAAAGTACTGTAAACCCGATGAAACTTTATCATCATTATTAACTAACCATCAAATTACACTCTCTAGTGTTACATACAAGTTCGAATTACAACTACTCTATAGGCTTTCTGTTGACCTTTTACTCGTAATGAAGGATCATTTTTCGGATCATCAAATATTTATACAGTTGATTGCTTGCTGTTGACCTGAAACATATTACGATTTTGTAAGGTCTAGCTCTGCCAGGGGATGTACACATCGCTTGATCATAACAATTTGGTATTGATTACAAGCAAATCATCAGTCTTGCACGCAAACGTGCTGGTGTTTAATAATTATTTTAATTTTTGTTTTAATTTTCGTAAATGGAGGTCAGGTTATCCGCGTACTAAGGATTTCACATCCTTTGCACATTAAACTTGTAATGCTTTTTCTAACATTCCCAAGTTGAAGACTTTTAATTTTTAACACACCTGAACTGGATCCTGGCGATTTTGGATCTGATGTCTTCAATTATTTCTCGTTGACTTACTTTGTTATGGGCTAAATATCAGTGAAATATATGATGGTAACTAAACACGAATCTTCAGCAAATTAACCATATATATAGATATTTGTTTCATACAATAAGTAATCAAGAACACATCATGGCGTTTAGCACACATGGTTTGCAAGCATATCAAATGAACTAATTCCTCACTGTATAGTGACCGAGTGCAAATCACAACTAATGCGATTACACGCACTTTTCAGGATGCAAAAGCTGATTACCAAGCATTCATTATCGTAAATAGTATTTGCAAGTATTGTCTAAAACAGGGTTTTCAAACTCAAACCACCATGAGGGCCGCATGAGGGCATTTTCGATGGCCCAAGGGCCAAACCACCTTTGTTATCTCTAATGACACCTTGTGAGGCCACTTATTTTGCGGGCCACAGGAAATGGCTTGGCGGGCCGCGTGTTTGAGACCCCTGGTTTAAAATAATTGAAACACGCTTTCACCGCATAGATGACTAAAGGAAAGTTGTTTTTTTAAGTCTTAAGCTTTCTTACCTTGTTTAAAGTCTTAAGCTGTGTTTACCTTGTTTAAAGTCTAAAGCTTTAAACCTTGTGTAACGTCTTAAGCTTTTGAACCTTGTTTAAAGTTTTAAGACTTTTTTTAACCTTGTTTAAAGTCTTAAGCTGTTAGTAGTATATGGGGTCACACTAGCCTCAATGGAAATCTCAGTCAAAAAGGTGGTGGGCAACTCTAGTCTCAAGGGTTTTTGAAAGGTCGTGGGCGACTCTAGACTTAAGTATTTTTGAAAGGTCGTGGGTAACTCTGGCGTCAATGGAAATTTAACATGGAGAATATTGGGCCTGTATACGGACATGGGAATGGATCGATTTTGCATAGGGACAAGGGGAATTGAACATAGGGATATATAAAAACAATGGGAATTGAACATTGGGTGGCGTTATGGGGTTTATAGGGTCAAAACATTTTGTAGGATGAAATATATTTGTAGGGACAAAGGGTTGATAGGAACAAACAAGACATGCAGAAACAAACAAAGCGTCAATGGAAAACCCAGTCAGAAAGGTCATGGGCCACTATAGCGTCAAGGGTTATTGAAAGGTCGTGGGCCACTATAGCGTCAAGGGGAATTAAACATGGGAAAATTGAATGGGCCACTTTGGCGTCAATGAGAATTGAACATAGGGATGTAGAGTGACAATGGATTGGGACTCTCTAGCGACAATGGAAATTTAACATGGGAATACAGGACCGGCACTTTGAGGACAATGGGACTTTAACATGAGAATATTGGGCCTGTATAGAGACAAACAATATTGAGTTTGTATAGGGACAATATTAATGATGACGTCACGGTACTGGACATTGGCAACAATGTCCGCCACGCGTTATATAAAGTTATATGTCCCGCTCCGCCCAAAGAAAGACTCACAGACAGAATAGAGACTCCCAAAAGAAAAGTCTATTATATGGGTACAAAACATTTATTAAAATATACAAATGGGCTCTATGGCCTGTGCATAGGTCTAAGCACTATCCATTTAATACATACAAATGTGGACATGGAACAAACCTATTCACAAGTTATCTATTTCTTGGTTCTAGAAAACTACTTCTAAAAATTACAGTTCATGCCTTCAGAAAGACATGTACAACGTATATGCATTTCATAAGAGAATGACATTTTTCAAACTACAATTAATGTCCATTTTTGAGAAAAAGCTAATACAAGAAACAAATGATTAAATAGGACAAAGTTCGTGCTTTTCTTTTTATCAGTTACACACGTTGTTTAAATCTGGTCAGCTACCATTTGTGTCCCAGCGTAGACGTTTCCCATCACATACTCCCCTTCATATGTAGATATGTTGGTATATCCATCATGCTAGGTACACCTATCGATAAGCAGATCAATGGCGGTTATTGTCTTCTTCCCATGGAGGTACAACGTATTCCATATGAATAGTCACTTCTCCATTGGTGATTTCAGATTTTTCTCTCATCATCTGCACGTTTTCAATAGCCCTCAATAGTTTGGAAGAAGTTAAATCTGCAGGTGTACTAAAACCGAGACCTGCAGGAGAGTTCAAACGGTCGTGATACATAGATAGGCTCAAACGACCTCGATCTTTGACTTGGCACTGACGTCTGAGTTCTTCTAACAGTGAGTCAAATAAGTCCGTGATCAAACCTACTGTTTCCTCCGCTGCAACGGCAGACGCAAATTCTTTAAATTTCACCGTGTAGGTGTACGTTGTCGTCCTAAATTTTCTCGAAATCGCTGTCTGAGTCATTTGGATGCTAAAATACTCCTTTATGTCTACTAATCATTTTTCTTCTTGGACGCACTTTGATGTGACGGTATGGTGGTGAAAGAGGTCAATGATAGTTGTTCCTTTTCTTTTTTCATCTGCGTAGAGTGTGATTCATCTTTCTGGACGTTTGTCCTTGCAATGAAGTGTCGTTCTTGGAAGTCGTTCCTATTTAAGATTTGATGCAGCACTGGTGATATGATTGTGAGGCACATATTGCACTCGAGTTTTCTCTCGCTTGATACTTGCTGTGTGAAAGGATTCATCTTTCTCGATTGGTATTGGTAGTTACAATGAAGTATCCGTCTTGGAAGTTTTCCTCTTTATATGCTGACCAACATCGGCGTGTCCGTACGGTAAAGTGAAGTGATAAGGAAGCCGTACTCGCCTGTAGTACACGATTTGATACAGTATTTCCAGTGGCTGACTGACAATTTGGTGTGTGGGTAAACGTACAATCTTGTACGGTTCGCAGGTGGTCACTTTAAAATCTACACTTGATTTTGTTCAAAACGCTCTCTTGGCGGCATTCTCTACTTAGCATTTAAAAATAATTGTAATGTGTTCTATTTTCGATTTCTTTTTAAAATCATTATTAGTATGATGTCATTTTGGGCTCAAAGTATATTACATTTTAATTCAACTAGAAAAACACTGCAAAATGAGTCGCATTTTGTGCATGCGTTCCTTCCGATCGGCTTTGTTACGATGCTAAAAACCCAAACAGAACTTGTTGACGAGTGATTCTAACAAAAGACGACTGTACACTCTTCCCATTGAAATATTTACAGCAAGATTGTGCACTTATCCCATTTAAATAATTACAGCAAGACTTACACTGTTCGCATTGACATATTTACGGCAAGACTGTACACTCATCCCATTGAAATATTTACAACAAGACTGTACACTCTTCCCAATAAAATATTTACAGCAAGACTGTAAACTCATCCCATTGAAATATTTACTGCAAGACTGTACACTCTTCCCATTTGAATATTTACAGCAAGAGTGTACACTCATCCCATTGAAATATTTTCAGCAAGACTGTACACTCTTCCGTTGAAATAATTACAGCAAGGACGTACACTCATCCCATTGAAATAATTTTAGCAAGACTGTACACTCATCCAATTGAAATAATTACAACAAAAATGTACACTCTTCCCACTGAAATATTTACAGCAAGATTGTACCCTGATCTCATTGAAATAATTATAGCAAGACTGTACGCTCATCCCATTGAAATAATTACAGCGAGATTTTGCACTCTTCCAATTTAAATATTTACAGCAAGATTGTACACTCACCCCATTGAAATAATTATAGCAAGACTGTACATTCATCCCATTGAAATAATTATAGCAAGACTATACTCTTCCCATTGAAATAATTAAAGCAAAATTGTAATTCTTCCAACTGAAATATGTATTGCAGGACTGTAACAGCAAGACTGTAAGTTATTCCCATTGAAATAATTACAGGAAGACTATACATTCTTCCAATTGAAAGATGTATGGCAAGACTGTATAAAGACTGTAGATTCTTCCCCAGTGAAATAGTTACAGCAAGACTGTAACTTCTTCCAGTTGAAATATGTATAGCAAGACAGTAACAACATGACTGTAAATTATTCCCACTGAAATAATTACAGCAAGACTGTAAATCTTTCCCCACTGAAATAATTACAGCAAAACTAAAAAGTTTCCCCACTGAAATAGTTACAGCAAAACTGTTAACTTTCTTGCCAGAGAATATTCTCCCTTCGTGATTACGATTCTGTGAACGGTTTGATTAGAGTAGACGTCTTGACTTTGATTTAATACACAAAGACTTATACTTCATTTGATCTTAAAAACTCAGTCTAATTAAATATTTTTCCCCAAAAAGCAGTTCTTAGTATATAAAAGATCTTGCCTCTGTTAATACATTTTTTAAAATTTCTTTTATTTTCTACTGCGTGTACCAGCACTACCCAGTCCGTCTGAGTTTAATTTTCCTGTCATTAAAACATACAAGAAAAGCAATTGGCATGTCACGCACATATTTAACAACTAGGGCCAGCAGACTTACCAAGAATTACTGAATCTGGGACACTTAATACCCAGTGCATAAACTCACAACTAATACAAATGAAGATTTAATTTTCTCTTGACGTAGTGCAGTCGGAAGCAAATTTGTTTTTAACTGAAGGTTAATTAGTTTGCTGCTTTGAGAATAATCATTATACACCATACACAGGTTTATACACGCGCACTTGTAAATTTAAAGCATATTTCTACGTCAGTACTTACGTAAATCCGAATTTCAGCTGCTGTTGATGGGCTTCAGAGTTCATTAAGGTCTTGCTAAATACGGGATGATGTCCGTAAGACTTCGTTGATTTCAGTTTATAAGAGCTGAGTTCATGTTATTCCAGTAATAACAGTGTTAGCAAAGATGGGTGCAATACAATCAAGGAGTGGAACATTTGTTAATGAGAAAATGTTACATTATTTTTACGTGTGCGTGTATATGACAAATTCTATAAATAACTGTCCATTTCTCAAACACCCATGTATACAAATTTAGTTTCATCCCTGTCATTCTTCATCTACTCTCGTGTCTACTTTCACTGTCACTAGGCACTGTTAAAATTGCCGACTCGGCGCCGTGTGTGTGATTTGGATTTTTAACGTAGCTTTAAAAAATTTCATATCGCTAAGATGTCTGCAGTGTGTCAATCCTCGTGACACCTAACACTTGGTTATCATCCCTCAGACATGTAGTACTATGACCCACCCAATCACGTTATCCTGACACTAGATCGTCCATTCCTAACACTAGCCTCTTAATGCTGAGCGCCTAGCGAGGCAGCTGTTAGTACCATTTTCATAAGTCTCTGGTATGACTCGGATGGGTTTCGAACCCGCGACGTACCGTATCTGAAGCGGACGCTCCAACCACTTAGGCTACCGTTGCGGTCAAAAGAAGCAAAATGGAGCCTTATTTTTGGAAATACTGCCCTCCAGTTGTACCAACACAATAATATACTGTGCAACAAATAAGAATGGTTTGATCTACCCCCTCTTCTTCTGCCGTCTTTTCTTATCATCACCAGAAAGTCTGGCTAAGTCATAAACCTGTTTGAGCAACGATTGGATCTATCCGTTACCAACAATATCATTTATTTCATTACGTATGTTGACTTAGCTATTTCATGTAGGGTTGTATGTTGACTTAGCAATACCCTGCGGAGATTTAAGTTAATTGATATTGTCTTTTATATAATGTCAGAGGCATGTCATCGACAATATGCTTCTTTAATTTACAGGATCAATATCACCGTGACATACGATTTATCAATGAACATAAGTTTCGTCTGCAAAAGGTACTGTTTATGGAATCGAAAAATGTTCAATGTGCAAGCTTTAGCAGTTTCGAGGAGACGTCTGTGGCAAATCGTGCGTCTAAGTTATGCTTAAATAGGGATTGGAATAAAAACATTTTCCAGTGGAAAATATAAACGGCATAAAATCCGGTTTATTTCGCAAACCTCTATACTTATTCCGTGCTATAATGTTCCCTCGCATAATGTTGTTAATCACTATGGTGTAATGGCAGAGATCCTGAGCATTTTCTGATGAGGGGCATTTCGTCATTCCGCGTGACATGAATTAATGTTTGATTGAGATCTCTAGAGCTAACGCCCGTAGATGAAGAGAATTAAATATTTCTTGGGCCGAAATCAGACAAAGACGACAAATAATGTACCAACCGTTATTAGTACGAAATATTAATATTCCCTTTTCAACCATGCTTAATTACATATTGACAGACATCAGAGTTCGTTCCAGTGTCAAATGTTCTGGAATAATCCAAACAGACAAAATTTCTGCATCATGAGACCTAAATGTATTTTTTGTTATGTCCAGATACAAAACACTTTTGTAATGATAAAAACTCAGGGACAGTAATTTTAAGTTCGTTAATATGTATGCTTTTATTTTAAATGTAAGCTGGCTTTGTAGCGCCATCTAGTGTTTTAAAATTTTGGTCACGTCATCAAACATTTGGATATATTGTTAGTTATATTTAATTTGTATTATTTTGTATTCTTTTTCTCTATGATTATATGTTATGTATAATTGTATTTTGGACTTGACCTTGTCCAAAATCAAGTTCATGGTCTATCTGAACAGTAACATTTATTTTGGAAAAGAAATAATACATAGCTAATATTTTCTCTATGAGTGTGGGTCGAATATTAGGTAAATTTTTTTAATTGGTTCTCTGTCTAGGACATTGATATTCCGCAAAGAATAACCTGTTGTATGTAATGTTTACCACATTCTTTATTATAATTTTAGTAACCGATTTTATCTTGTGAACATCCCAGGATGTTCGAGGATGGAAAATTTCTAAATATAGACATAGCATTTAAAAATACTAATTGTAACTTAGGTCAGATAGAGGGATTTATAATCTTATTTACTTGTGGAATTACTCATTCCTGCGTTAACAATTGAAGCAGAAATCATTGGTACTGTTGTGTTAAGTATTTGATTTTGGGTGGAATTATTTGTTCAAATCATTATTCATTGTAAATACAAAGTACTCTTAAATAATATTCTTGGACAGACACATTAATTTGGAATTATAGTGAATTCCAACAAGGACATCTTGATTATATTATTGGGATTAATTGGAAGACTGCTAGTACATCATCACATTTCAGGCTACGGGTACATGATAACATGCTTATAAGCACCTTTAGCGCTGTTACTTATTTCGCGCAAAACTGGAATTTAATTAGAACTTTATTCAATATGACTGGTAATAAAACGTTTTGGACAATACGGGATTTAATCCGCAATACTTAAAGTTTTGTTTAAATTTTCACTTTAGATTATTTGTTGAAATTTACAAAACGTTTTGGTTTTCGCACTTTTCTATTACTTAGTTGAAGACTATAGAATCGTAATTATATATATATATATATATATATATATATATATATATATATATATATATATATATATATATATATATATATATATATATATATATATATATATATATATATATATATATATATATATATGTCAACAATACTTGTGATGGTGTGGTGTGAAGTGATGTGGTATGAAAAAAGCAAGAGTAATACATTATACGTCCCCTTCGAGTGATGACAACTTTTGTGTACCATATAAGTCTCTGCAGTTTTTGACATCTACGTATGTTTGAAGCATGTGCTTTCAATTCCGTACCAAAGAGTCAGGTGCTAATTTCAGTAATGAGTGTTGCAAAGTCAAGTCTGTTAAAGGACTGAAATTCCATCAATAAAACAGTGTCTCTATCTTTTCAGTTACAACTAGGATGAATTCTCAAGAAATGCATCTTATTAATTTTTTAATTTCGTTATCAACCAGTCCTGGCCAGCCAAACCCATATGTCCCCTATTGTATCTTCACCGATTTCCAGATGGTTCCCATTGTTCCATATCATTAGTACCGCGAGTCCTTAAAGAACATTGTAATCTGTAGGTTAAACTTAGTTCAAACATTTTTCATCCTGATGCAATAAACTGATGTGCTTCCCATTTAATTTTCCCGGGGTATGTATTTTATCCCTAAAACTGTAAATTTCCAGCTTACAGGGAGCTTTAAACAAATCTCGTTATAATATGTGGAAAAAGAACACAGACATTTGTTTATAGATTTTGAATTGATACATATTTCCTACAACACTTTATTGAAAATGGTACTAGTGTTTTTTGGGGGTATTGTAAAAACGTATTTTTTTTATCTGGTTCCTGTGGAAGCAGTCAAAAATAGTACTTCCCTCAAAATTCTCCACAAATGTTTAAATAAATATAATTATTTCTGTAGATGTCAAAATGTATTTTTATCTGATTATTATGGAAACTAAAATTCTGTGACTTTAAACAGGTTTTTTATAGGCCTCTATTTATATTTGCGTGTACTTTTTATTTGTTGATATCCCATTTGTTCATCCCCCCCCCCCATTACTGAAAGCATAGACCTAACGTAATCATCAATTTCTTCTCTTATCTCATGTAAAAATTGTTCCGCGAAAACTTCATTGAGTCGTAACGTACACTACTATTTCTGTCGTTTCAAACATTTATGGACCAAGTACGAGATTTATGGAATTGGATGTCGGCGCTGGATTTGTTTTGAATCAGGATATTATTTGTTCGTATACCTGGATAATTTTTTTAAGCTATTATAATACAATTGTTAGTTCTTATTTGTCTGCAAATCAAACCAAGAATATAATTTCATGCTATGAAATCTGAGCCCTTCCCATGAAGTGAAAGTTTTAGTCCCTTACCAAAGCCGTTATACGTGTTAATCGATGATGAAATGGCCAGTCCTTTACCAAAGATGTGATACGTTCTAATCGAGGATTAAATGGTCAGTCGGTTACCAGAATGTTATATGTGTTAACTGAGTATGAAATGGTCAGTCCCTAACCAAAGCCGTTAACCGTATTAACTGAGGATATATCTTGTCTCGTTTTAGTTATATCCAACCCCAATGATGAATTCTGTAAAGTGTACATTGTCATTAAAAGATCAGAAACTACTTGAGTAGAAATATATTGTCCCTAATATCACTCAAGACTATTCAGTAGAAATATGCTGTCCCTAATATCACTCAAGCCTATTGAGTAGAAATATATTGTCCCTAATAACACTAAAAACTACTAAGTAGAAATATATTGTCCCTAATATCACTCAAGATATTAGAGAAGGGATGTATTGTCCCGGGTATCACTCAACACTGTGGAGTAGAACTATATTGTCTCTAATATCACCCAAGGATATTGAGTAGAAATGTATTGTCCCTAATATCACTCAAGACATTTGAGTAGAGATATATTGCCCTTAATATCACTCAAGGATATTGAGAAGAAATATATTGTTCCTAATATCAATCAGAGATATATTGTCCCTAATATTACTCAAGACTATTGGGTAGAAATATCGTTTCCCTAATATCACTAAAGACTATTGAGTAGATGTATATTGTCTCTGATATCACTCAAGACTACTGAGTAGAAATATATTGACCCTAATATCACCAAAGATTATTGAATAGAAATATATTGTCCCTTATATCACTCAAGACTATTGAGTAGATATGTATTGTCCCTTACATCACACAAGACAAAGTTTCATATTTTTGTTTCATCTTTTTCCAGATCGTAGTGATGAAAACGAAAATGCATGTATTTGACTTTAAAATGTAAAATGTGCGAGACATTTTTAATCTAAGTGTATAAAAAAGTGCATGAAAATATTAGAGCCTTAGTACCACAAGTCTTTTTCTTGTCTGTATAACTATTTTCTTCTGCCAAAGACCATGTAACTATTTAAGTCCCAGAACGTTACCAACATTTCTGTGCTTACATTTCCTGATCATTTCGAAGTTTTATGTGTTTTTGAATCATCGAAAATAAAGAACGAGGCAGCCACAAATAAAACATTTAATAAGAAAGGGGACATCCACAAATAACTGTTTAAAATAAGAATGGGCTACACCCAAATTTTATTTCTACCTACCTTTTCTCAAAGTTCATGTACTTTGAGTGCATTGCAGTACATGGATATAGTTATAAAACAACATTATACATAATATTTCCACATTATCTACTACATTAATAGAATTTAAAAAAACTATCTATAATGTAATTTTCCTCAGGAAAATTGACATTTCAAGATATATTTTATGTACGTAAAGAGCTTTTGGCGGGCCTTAGTTCAAGATAAACACTGACAATATCCTGCAATATAATAATTACCTTACACAGAAGATAAAAAGCATACAAGTGAAATGTACATCTGTCTAAAGCCGATATGAATACACAAATCATGATTATTGACTGATCAATATACAAAGATAGTTGATAATAATACAAGTAATGGAACAGATACGTCTGGATAAGTCTAAAAGATCAAACCATATACCTCCAAAGAGAATAATGCGCTTCCAAGAAGTATTCATCTTTGGGGATTTAGTCTTCGTTGGATATCTTAGGATATCATTACGATCTTGGAACGCAGGACATCCGATGTCTCCAAAAGAAGAACCATATAGATTATAATAAGATAAAACAAGGTTGATTATTAGATTTACAAGAATAATAACTGAAACACTCGCTTCATTCGATGAATTATTGGAGCATTTATATCACAATCGATTGTTACGTTATCCTCCAGAAGAAATTTAACTTTTTCAGCAATAAGAGTGGATATTTGGTGGACATAGAAGGAATGAAATACATCAAATACATCTGTGTAAAATAATGGGTTTATCTGGTTTATCTGTGGCTATTTTCGAAAATTCATTCAGTAAATGCGGACTTTTAGAATTTAACTTCAGCTACCTGCCTTGTTAATAAAGAACAGGAAATATACATACTGTTGCAAAACATCGAATGAAAAGAAAAACCATAGCTGTGAAAAGCCTTTTCCTTGTGCGTTGTGTGTGGTTTGACACGCATATAAAAGTGTCGTACACGTGACAACGGGCACCTTACTTTCAAAACTATGGATTACTGGCGAATACTGAAGCTTAAGTACGTATTTATGTCTGTATGGGTTTTTTAAAACGCGTATTCAACAAACATTTTCCTGACACATAACTTAATCATTACCGTTACTAAATGTTTGCGCCGAATATCTGCTGAAAACGTTTTCTTAGATCATTTACTGGCATTTTAATCGCACCCTTATGATCCTCAGTATATATTCACACACCCACACACACACACACAAGACCCAGTCGTGTAATTTTTCATTCATCCATGCTTCACTGAAGACAGATATTTGCTCTATCACTAATAATACATCTTGGATAGATAAAAGTTTTATGCCAACATATCTACATTTATTTTAATGTAATTAAAAAATGTATATTAAAAGTAAAACTTTTATTTTGTTTCCTTCTGAACTCGTGAATCTAAAGAGAGGCCCAAATAAATTTAAATTCATGACAGTGTTTTCTTTTTACTCAGTTAGTTCTACACTCTGCACTTCAACGCACAAAACATAATCTATCTTTAAAATGCATAGAATTTAAAATGTGACTGTATTTTCTGGATTTAATTTGAATTTTAACTGTGACTATTTTCTGGATTTAATTTTAATTTTAACTGTGACTGCATTTTCTGGATTTAATTTTAACTGTGACTGCATTTTCTGGATTTACTTTTAACTGTGACTGTATTTTCTGGATTTAATGATAATTTTAACTCTGACGGTATTTTCTGGATTTAATGATAATTTTAACTCTGACGGTATGACGGTATTTTCTGGATTTAATGATAATTTTAACTGTGACGGTATTTTCTAGATTAAATTATAATTTTAACTGGATGGTATTTTCTGGATTTAATGATAATTTTAACTGTGACTGTAGTTTATGGATCTTTAAATAAATATGTTAATCATGCATAGGGAGGGTAGGGATAAGCTGGCCATTCGACAGTATCTATGTTTCTTTCTTATTATAATGACGATTACTACTAAAGAAAGGTTGAAAAACTTAATATGATAAGATGCACTATTTGTCATGACTCATAAAACAATATAAAAATTAAAATCAACCGCCGACTTCCTAAATATATCTCTCTTGAGATGTAATTTTATTTCCAGAACGATTTAACGGTAGCCTGACCTTGAAAAAAAATCAACGTCATTTTGTTCTGTTAATTACTAGAAACTCAACATTGGCAAATCAATATATATATATATATATATATATATATATATATATATATATATATATATATATATATATATATATATATATATATATATATATATATATATATATATATATATATATATATATATATATATATATCCTAACTATTCATGCAAAAACGAATTTAGATATGTAGTTAAAATTGGTTCCTGGATCTATTCTCACGGTCCTGAAAACTGACTCTTGGGACACATATTTTGGGTGATTGTGGGACAAAGTGCGGGAGGATGGTAATATGTCTTTTACAAACATTTTAGGTGCCAATTATATATGTGTACAACTTCATAATCATGCTTGATACCTTTCCAATCATATCACTTGTCATAAATGCTAAATAAGGACTACTTTAATTACCAATCACACTGTATATAACTGTAAGATTTACAATGCCATTAATATGACAGGTAGGAGTTTACCTTAAGCCAATACAAAATGCCAAGAGTAAAGAATCCACCTGTTTGAAATATTATTCATTTCAAACATTATCTTCAAACTTTCGTGCTAAAAATATTTTAAATATTAATAAAACCAGAATCAGTACTCAACATATTCGAACGTGATGGAGTTTTTATATTGGGCGACTGAACAAGCATCCGACTTTAGCGTTTGAAATACCAAAATCCACTTTAAGCGCTGGCTTTTCTGGGTTTGAATTTCTTCTCATCTCCAACACTACATCTTCTTCTCTTAGCCTTATTTATAACCTAATTAATATATCATAAATTCATGACAAGGAAAATATTATACTGTATGACTATGTCTTCTCCTATTACAGATATAACAACGTCTGCACTCGGGATGGAATTTCTGGCTGTCACTTGACAGTTGACCCTAATCTCGGGAACCGTAACATAGTTTTAACCATGTCGAGTTCTCAGAACGCAAAGAAGTGGTACTCCGACCTTACAAACCCCGCTCTCAAGGTTGCCATCAATCTCAATGGACTCTCAGCCATCAAATTGGCTCTTCTGGGTAAGTGTACATTTACATTATATAATAAGTTAACGATTTTGCATGTTTCACACATCTTCTTTAATGTACTTTATTTGAATGAAATACATTATTTCATGTTTCGTATTGGTAAAAAGAGGTGTTTTGTGATGTGTTTCATTTCCCACAGATACAAAACTTTGCTACCTCGAGCAAAAAGTTGAAAGAATGTATATTAACTAGATTTAGTGCAGCATTATCAGTCGTCTGCGGGAGAGGTTTCCTGCCTTTTTCTTCTCTACATTGCGTAACTAACCAGAGATGACGTCGAATTCTGGTCTGTACATTGTGTCATTACACAAAAATGACGTCAAGATCTGGTCTAAATTTTATTTTCACAAAGCGTTTAAGAGACTTTTATAGAAACGTGTTTTCGTTTACTTTTGAGTATGGTACTTTGAGGAGAGTGCAATTCTCAAACCTTCATACAATGCGTGCCAATATAGAGAAATAAACGAAGAGTCTGCATGTGGGATAGTTATAGTTTTTGTATGTTTGATCGGTGCAGACGAATTGTTTTTCAGGGATGGGGCATATGACTGACCATATATACAAAATAAGTTCATGTCCACGTCGCGAACTCGACTCGAATGAAATGATTTATTCTTTGACGAAACTTTGGCAAGTTTCATTTTTCAAACATGAACTTACTTGTGAACTTTAATTTACTGAATTCTTGCAAATGATTCCATAAAGGTATCATACCGTTTTTGACATAGATCTATTTTCCCTTGTTCACTTTATCTTGTTACTACAATTGTCCCCTTTTTACTCTGCGCACACTAGTGGAGTATTTTCCTTTCCGGGGGTAACCACCGGCTTCTGCTTTTGTCACTATACAGTGAATAGCCACATCAGGGCCTTGGACTAAAAGACTTCAGTGAAACGAAAACTAAGCGTCCCAAAATTTGGGGTGCTAGTAAGCACTGTACATCGTGGTCAAAATAAGCTAAATTAATAAAGAAAACATTGATCTGATAAAACAAAGTGTTTAACCCCGCAATTAAATATCTTCCTGACTAGATTTCGATTTCAAAGGAAGTTCGGACAATTCACGTTATGTATATTAACACGTCATGATTTCTGAAGGAATGAGATGAAAACGTAACCGCTGGATTCACCGAACCGAAATAGAGTTATGTTTTTGCCAATTTTCCGCACACTAATATCTGAAAATTCTCTGAGCATACACATTCTGGGCAGAACCTAGACTACGTATATCCAAGGTGCAGGTTTGTAGAAGAAAGGTCACGTGATGTTCGATTGCACTGACCAAAGGTGCCAATCGGAAAATGCCCCCGGATGTAAATAATGATCACTGTGTACTGCCCTTAAGCTCCTGGTTGTTAATAATCAAAATAACTTCATTTACATAACAATACTAGATGACTTGCCACCACTAACAGCTACGTAAGCAGTCGATTAAGTCGATTGAAATCGACTGGTTGCTTCAGGGTTTTATTTTATTTTTTTTTTTTTGTTATTATAAAGCTGCACGAATATTACAAATTAAAATTGTATGATTTTTTTTTATTGATTGCTATATCGCTGCTTAGAATTATTTTGAAAACCTATTATGTTATAAGGATCTCTATTTTGCACGCCTAACCAGATGTTCGTTCGCCAAAAAGAATGACCAACTCCTGAAGTATTATTACGATTACCTGCGAGTCTCTTTTTGAAAATCGAAGTTATACGACTCGCTTCAGAAAGAAACGAGGATTTCCAAATGCAAACGCGCCTGTTCCGACCAAGGATTTATCAATCAAAATCACTGTTTTTTTACACGCAAAACTTCGTAGACCATGAACAACATGGCTTCTGCCCGTCTGCCATCTTGCTTTAGTTTATACTCCAGGACTAAATATGATGGTTATGTAATTCCACATATTCGTACAATAGTCTCAATGTTTGATGAAATCCAGCATCTTCATCCCTGGTTGAATGCTTTTCTCTTGATGAATATGCAGAGTACAGATTTCTTTCATATAAAATCGACTGTCAGCTAAACTGCATGAGGTGATTCAATTCATGACTGATGTATACGATATAACGTTTACCCCGCAATTAAATATCTTCCTTACTAATTTTCAATTAATTTTTTTTATAATTTGTAACCGACTTCCTCTGCATAAAGACAGAGGCGTAGCTGGGGGGGGGGGCAGGGGGGTACATATGTCCCCGGGCGCCAAGGTACAGGGGCGCCAAAATGAGGCTTACAACGTTACATTATAATAAGCAAACAAGGGTAATATTCAAAAATGTGATTAAACGGGGAGGGGGCTGGGGCGCCAATTTTAAAGTTCGTCCCCGGGCGCAAAATATCATAGCTACGCCTCTGCATAAAGAGATGGTTTGTTAAAAAATACAGTTGAAATTGGATGCAATTTCGATCGTTGACGGAAAGTAATATTCAGTTGTGACACGTGCCAAACAGATAAAACTGCTGGCTGTAGTGACATAATCAATTTACCTACCGGCATATTGAATGTATCCATTCACATTGAAATAATAAATATAATTGTTTTCTTTCACAATTTTCACAGTCACGTCGCTACAATGTCTGTAGTGTGGCGGTTTATAGTGATGTCTATCACGGGGGCATCACGCAGCAGACATGCAGCATCATGTCCCACCCAGTCACATAACCGTGATACCAAACTGACCAGTCCTAACACTAACCTCTTAATGATGCGCGTCAAGCGAGGCTACTGCTAGCACAATTTTTATATAAGTCTTTGCTATGACTCGGACGGGGTTCGAAGCCGTAGACGCTCAAACGAGCGGTCTCTAATAAGGTAAAACAGTACTGGTGTGGGAGCAGTGATTCACAGAGGATATTTCATGATCGATTGGGTGGTACATGCATCGAACAAGGTTTTGATGAACTCATTGGCAACATGCCTATTTCAACGATAAGATAATAACAGAGTTCCAATATTTCAAAATGCAACGATGTTAAATTTAAGGTCAGTAGGTTTAGATAATAAAACCATTTAAACGATTTGCCACTGGCTATAGACGCGGTAGACCAAGAAATAGATAACTGAGATTGGTTTCTACGTGAAGTGTGCTTTTGAATCATAATACCATGCAGTGTCAACTATTGTGATCCCATTTCTAATGTTGAACAGTTTTCCATTTCACAGTATATTGAAAAAGCGCATCTTTTTCAGAGCAATTTTTGAAGAAATTGTTTTTCATATCCTTTGTCTGGTAATTATTCGGCAATTTCTATATTTCAAGTCATTCTTGCATGGACATGTAAAGAATTTGTATGAAATTGTATCGATCATCCGCAATATCTTATTCATTTCATAGTACTTGATAGGAATTCTTGTCTTTTTTCATTCATTGTCAATAACTATCACACGATTAAGGCGTACAGTATGTTGAATAGATTTGTTTAATAAGTTGTGGTGGTGGGGTAACCGTTTTGTTTTTAGGTCATTGTAACGTCGACAAGAGATCTCATGTTTCAGTTGATTTATCTTATTTTCATTGTCGAAAATTGAACGGAGCTTTTTCTTTTTTAATTTTCTTTTACTAAGAATTTGAACGCAAACGAAACCAAAAAACTTTAATATCAATTCAGAAAGTGTTTCACATTATTTGGATTGTGTTTTGACGCTGTGACCAGAAAATTGATTCACCATAGTTGTTCAGTTGCTTTTGTATCGATATCTATATCACTTAAGTCACTGGATCTTATCGTAACGAATGCAACGAAGGGAGGGGTAGGCGTTGCGGTGGAGGAGGGTCTTCGCAGGAAGTAAGATTTATTTATATAAAGCGCTTACACTGATTACAGAAACAATATTTTGATATATTCTTCCCAAATATTTTGGTTCTTACAAGTGTCCCGAAATTGTCAGTATTGCTGCAGATAAAATGTGCTACTACTGCAGACTGCTGATTTTTCTATAATATTTCAAGTTTCAAATGTCTGAATAGGTTTAGCCTGATGATACGATTTAGTCCCATAAGTTTTATAAAATGAATGTATTTGGTATCATTACCAATGCCCCCGCCACATCATAGAAGAATACAAACCTGTTACAAGCACCTACTTTGTAAAGCGAGCAATTTTATGTTCCTTAACATCTCAGAATCGCTTCAATGACACAGTCTCTTGCTCTTGCTTCAGACTTTGAACTGATGAGAATTGCAGAGGCAGCTCAGAAGCGCGAGTAGATTAAATTTCTGAACAGCAGTAATTCCTCTATTTATCAAGCAAACTCAAGCGGCATCTCCAGTCAAATGTGCCACAGACAGTTCAGAGCACCATTTGTCCCAGTCAGCCACTCACGTAGTCACAGACACCTAAACAGTTTCTTTAGTCATCTTCGAACGAGAAGGACGAACAAGAACAAGAGCAATATTTAAGTACGCTTTTCCCACGAAGAACAAATAGTTTCTTGAAGTTGCGCGTTTTTTAGTTTGTGTACACCAAAACCATGACAGCTGTGGCAAACTAATTAGTTATTAACGATTGATTTAAAGCTGCTGAATCCGTTGTTTATTTTATTTTTCGTCAGTTTAAATTGTACCATTTGTTCCCTTTTAGTACTTGAGGTGTCATGTTATGCGTTGTTCGCATATTTGTTAACGCAATAATTTTTGTCCATTATTCTGTAACAATTTGTCAGTTCTTGGAACATATTTGCTTTTAACGTTTCGTGTTCCATGCATTTGTTTTTTATCCTTTCAAATTGTTTCAAATTAACTTAGATATTTCAGCTTATGGCAAAGCAATTTTATTTCTTCGCCGAATAGTTCTTCCACAAACATATTAAACGTTCTCGTCAATTTGGTTGATTCATTTATTAAGGTGGAATTTTATTTCTAATTAAGTCCAGAGATGGAAAGTACATGTAACACTTCTGTAGTGTCAGTTTCATTTCCAGACAAAGATTTTGTTGTAATAGCTGGTGAGTGAGCGGTGGAAATCCATGCATAATTGGAGCTATTGAGCACTTATAATACCAATCAACAGCTTAATATAACACCAGAACTTCTAATTTCATACTACTGCTGGGAAGGATTTTTTTAATTATATATAGTATGTCTTTTCTCAGTTATTTTTAAGATATCATCATCTGTGAATAACCCCGAGTAAATCGCCATTGAGCCATTTTTCTGTTTTTGCCGAAATTATGGTAAACAGGCGTTCGTGGGGTTATTAAAGATAATAAAAATGCGCATCCTGAAATTTAGAAGTTTGGAACAAATAATATAGTCGGAAAACTTTAGTTATTAGAAGCATAATATTTCAGATTCACCTTTTGCATGTCACTGTAGATTTCACGCTGAGACCATAGTTTGCAGAGGGTTACTGATATAAGAGCAAACTTTTCAGTCAAACACAACTTAATTTTAACCAACGTAAAATATATAAATGTGTAAAGGTACACCCCTCACTTGCAAGGGATGTAGGTTGATTGGCGGATTATACCTTCTTTCAAGGTGTTCGCTTTATTTTGGTTCTCGTTATCTAGGAGATGATCGCCCTCATTGTTATTACCCGGACTGAGTAAACTTATAGGTAGAATAAATAAAGATCTGAGCAGATATATATAGAACAGAATGACACGAGCCCCCCCCCCCCCCCCGTCCGAAAAGAACCAAAATTTAATCAATTACATAAACACTGGAGATAATACAATACATTAGGAAGATACACTTCTTTGGAATAAATCTTTCACCAAATTTCAAAAACACAAATATAATTATAAAAATAACCGATCTGTTTTACTGCTTAGCTCTGGTTCCCTCCAATTTCACTATAGATGTTCTCTTTCCTTTCGCCGTTTCTTTCATTCCTTTTTCTTTATTCTCTACAACCTTTCTACTGCTTCGCCTCCCTTCGGTCCTCTTTCTTTGTGTGGGTAGGTGGTTATGTAAGCATGTAGATACACGGCTACTTGATTGTGTCAGTGCGTAGGTAATCTGATGATACGTCGAAAGAGCTATTTTCCCCATTTAAAATAAACAAAAAGCGATCTAAATTTTCCGTCGGCTGTCCTACTGGGAATAAATTATTCCTCCCCTTCTCGTTATCAGATCTTACTATTGGCACTCAAACAGATACCAAAGGCTATGTTGTTGGGCCAAGCATGGCAGACCAAAACAATCCTAGTTTCATAAAATTAATGTACTTCCTAATGGCTATACAGTTCCATTCTCGTCTCAATTACACAAATGAATGAATGAATTCATTACAGGTCTTAATTACGCTATTTCAGCAAATACACATATTCAAGTCTTTATCATACGTGAAATCATTTAAGATCGGTGAATTTAAACGGATTCCCGTAAATCATATCCATAAAGGTTGTACATAAATTCTTAGAATACCCGATTCCTATACAAACAAGACGACAAATTCGAACAATTCGACAGTCTTTTTTAAAGAAGATTATTGTACGAATTCATATACAGTATATATAAACTCAACACAGTTATACTCATATCAAGAGATTTGATTCACAAACTTAAACAAACTAAATTCATGCACATGTTATCAAATTATTCAAGCAAAACATTATATTTGCATAAACGAATTTCAGGAAATTTTGGCGCAGGTACCTTGTGTTTTTTTCTCTCGCTCCTACATCCTAATTGTGACCGTTGAACTTTCTGTCCTCTGGACAAGTGTTTTACGAGAGAGAATATCTTTCAATTTCCTCACGGAGTCCGCTGTACGTTTACTCTTGCAGCAAAGCTTAGACTAATTAGATTTTTTCGATGTGGCGATATTTAAACTCTTAGGAAATTTCGTGTACGGAACACGCCCCTTATTTAGTGTAATCAATCAGGATTAAGTATATTTACAGGCTTTTATAACTAGGCGCCATATCTGGGGTCAATTTCACCTTCTACGTTGCGACTAACGGTTTATGCAAATTTTAAATTTTTGACAATTCCACTATCAAATCGAAGTTTAACAGTATCCCTAAGAGTCCGTCTGGCTGTTATATAAACAAAAGTGTAACTAGCCTCACTACCGTCCCGACCAGACATTTAGAAATTCTTGAAGTATAGCGATTTAACAAGCACCTGTCTCCATAAATCTAATTAATTGTTCTCTGGTCTCAAATTAATGTGTTCTTCATAGATCGACAGAAATTTGCTCCCTCACAAAATGTATAATCCAAAGATGCCTAATTACATTGAAAGGTTAATAAAGCTTATGGTCAAGGCGTGATCTCTGATCCTGGGATGAAAAACATCCATATTACGTTCTTTAATAAGGGGCATTCATAACTGTTTGTGCTAGGCAAAATCAATAATAAAATATCCATGGAAACTTTTGAATGCACTGCAACCAGGACATAAACTATTTTTTACTGCTCTAGTAGAATACTTCCTCAAAAATATCTTTATTTGTTCCATTTAAAACCAGATGATACAAGTTTTTGAACTACGAAGCCACTTTTCCATTAATGATTACTTTATTCATAATTTTCCAATCACATTGATTTTTATCATCTTCTTATTACATCTGTCATCATCATAGTGATGGTGGGGATTTTATCTCTTAAAGTATTTATATATCATTTATTTGATCCTTTCCCATCTTCAAAATTAAGTCATAATTGTTTTTGAAATTATGAGGACAAATTGAATGCTGGCCAAAGGTATGCTATTGAGTTCACATACATGTAATGCGCGTGAAGCTGCTTCTTAGTGACTAACAGTGGAATTCGTCGATGTCCGCAGCTGCTGCCTCGAGAAATCAACCAGCCCAAAGGGGGGGGGGAAATAGCATTACATTTATCGGCGCTTGATGTAACAGTAATAGTGCTAAAATGTCGTCTGCTTCAATCAAAACAGAGCCAAACAATAGTAGTCTTCTCTTGGATACAAGCACTGGCGCTCAAAACCCTTACAGTCGTCAGTTACTTCTTCAACTCCTGTCGGAGTCCAATCAACTTAAGACGTCCTCGCACATTTCCGTTTCTATTAGTGCTGTTTCACCGTCGGTACGAATTCTTGGAGATTTCTACCTTCAGCTCTGTATTATCTACCTTATTACTACATTTTTATCTTGCCACGTTCATTTCTGGCGAATATTTATCACCGAATTCACAACTTCAAATGATTCAGCTTGCGCCATCTTAATTATTTGCACGGTGTTATTTACTTCTTTCAAGCCAAATTCAGTACTTAACCCATATTTATTAATTTTATTTAAAATAAATTGCCGTATATTCATACTTTGTGCCTTTGTAGTCTGGTTCCTTTCATGCAATGCTGTATCAGAACCAGAATTAAAAGTACCTACTGGAAATAATCATATTCCAACAATAGCCGACGCACAGTCTTGTTCACAACTCAACTCTGTCTGTTTCTCTGGCAAACAAGTCGCACCCTTTTCAGGAGGCATTTGACGCTAACCAGTACAGGGCTCATTTAAGAATAGCGGACCGGCACCATATAGTTCAATCACAATCTCTGCTCTGATACCGTTACTTGTTACGACAATACACCACCGAGAACTCTTGGAGATAACGTGCCCAGCATCAACAAAATGCCATTCTTTATTCAGTCACACAAAATGTGTTTCACCTGCTGAATTGCCACACAGCTCACATGAGTTCTCTTATCAGAGAAGACTCGACAATTTGTGCGTCGATCAAAGAGGTTTCCTGGCTTCAGCGTCCAACGTTCTGACATCCACCACCTTCTAAGCAGCATATGGCTTCTTACCTTCAGCTCATTTGTTGATCTCCTGGTCAAATAATACATTAGTTGTCATTTAAGTAACTACCACAACCTAAAGGAGTGAAGTACATGGTTAGCTGTGTTGAAAGACCCTCCAAGACGTGAATCGCAGTACCCGCTGTTCTACCAGAATCATCTGCTTCATACCGAATGGTCCTTTTACCCCTCGTTGTTCAACCGTGTTTGACCTCTTGAAGACTTTTGCCCCCTCCCCTGTATCAGACCCGTATACCAATAATGTCTGATCGGTCCCTTCAAATGGACCACACACGTGGATCCTCGACCTTTTGAATTGAGCAATGGACATTCACCATTTACCACCTTTGTGTATTTTCACCTCCTGGCCTTAACTTTGATTTTGTTATTTGTTATTTCCACTCCATATTTTAGTATTTCTTTAATTAACGATGAAACATTTAACTAAGGCAATATCTATGCATGTTGCAATAATTGCATACATCCAGCTTTGCATTTATCTGTACACAAACCCTCTTGCCACCATTATATACTTAATGCATTTTTGAAGATTTATATACATGGCAGTGTGCAACAGACACGACTGATTATAAATCTGCTCAAAATAAATCAACGCGACTGAATATGTCTAATGAAATAATAATAATAATAATGAGGACTTTGTAAGGCGCCTAATCTTTAGAAGCTCTAATCGCTTTACAACATTAGACAACACCTATAAGATAAAAAGCATATAATGATATGATTACAAAAACAAACACCATGAAATTAGAAAACATAAAAAACATGCTGAGAATATTTAAGGCAGGAAACATTATTTTGTCTTTAAGTTTGTTCTTGCAGTCAAAATAAGTGAGTTTTCAAAGCACTCAGGAATGGGATGATTGTGCCTTTGTGTCTAAGTTCGGTGGGCAATTCATTCCACGTTGCTGGGCCCTGGTATGCAAAAGAACGCTGTCCATATGACTTTGTTTTCATAGTGGGAATAATGAGTATACGATTGTCAGAAGAGGTGCGTAAGTATCTTGCTGGTGCATACACATGGGTGAGGTCGGATAGGTATGTTGGACTAGAGTCCGACAGTGAAACGTAGAAGAGAGAACAAATTCTGTGTTTGATTCTGGATCGAATGGATAGCCATTGTAGGGTACAGAGCAGCGGGTAGGTGTGCTCTGATCGTGGTACTCTAAGTATGATCCGAGCAGCTATGTTTTGAACTTTTTGAAGTTTCTGGAGCAGATATTGAGATGAACCAGACATAATTGAGTTACAATAGTCCAGTCTTGAAAGTACTAATGAACACACAAGTGTTTTAGTGGCATCAACTGAAAGATATTTGCGAATTGAGCTGATGCGACTCAGCTCAAGATATGCAGCCTTGCATATGTTCATGACATGTTGGTGCAATGTGAGAGTACTGTCCAGAGTAACACCTAGGTTTCGCACTGATTGTTTGAATTTAATGATGGTGTTGCTGATATTTATTGTTTGAGGTAAAGGATGTGAATGAGAAAGTCTTTGTGTTGTGATCAGAATGGCCTCAGTTTTATCATCATTCATCTGCAGCTAGTTACATGTCATCCATGATTTCACATCAGAAATACACCTCTCTACACCTTGGATGGTAGCATCAACTTCAGTTGGGTGGCTAGATCTGTATATTTGGGTGTCATCAGCGTACAATTGGTGAGACACTGGATGATGATCTATGACACTTGAGAGTGGCTGAGTGTATAGAATGAAGAGAACAGGTCCAAGAACAGACCCCTGTGGAACACCACAACATAGATCAACTGGGCTGGAGTGTATTCAATTTGCAGATACAATTTGTGTCCTGTTGACCAAGTAGGACTTGAACCATTGTAAGGCTGTATCATGAATGCCAAATACATGCTAGAGACGGTGAAGTAATATGTCATGGTCTATTGTGTCAAATGCTGCAGACAAATCAAGGAGGGTGAGGACTGTAATCTTTCCGCTATCCAACGCAGGGAGAATGTCATTAACTACTTTAAAAGAGTAGTTTCAGTGCTGTGGAAAGTGCGATATGCAGATTGTATATTGCAAAAAAGACTGTTTGAATTCAGATGAGATACAAGCTGGGATAGAAAAACCATTTCCAAGATTTGTTTTATAAATGGGGGATTAGAAACTGGGCGGTAGTTCTTTAAATCGTTATGGTCTAGTATTGGTTTCTTCAGCAGAGGCTTTAAAATGGCAGTTTTGAAAAATGCTGGGAATTCCCCTGATGAGAGAGAGGTATTAATAACATCAGTTAGTGAAGGCAATACTGGATCTAAGCACTCAAGTAGCAGTGATGTTGGAATTAGATGAAGTTCACATGACTTTGGTGCACTCTTCATCAGGATTGTACGTACGAAATCCATGGAGACAGGTTCAAATGCTGCTAATGGTTGCAGCTCAAATTATGTATCCCAACTGTATGGTGACGACGAGTCAGTTGAAATTGTGGTGTCAAGCTTATCTCTAATGGTTTGTACATTGAACAGGGAAGACATTTGCAAACATGTCCAGAAGGTCGACTGGAGAGAAGGTAGTGGTGTACATTTGTTCCTTGACATTAACTTGTTAGTAATCTCTAAGAACTCTTTGCAGCTGGAACTTTCCATGCTTTTAGCAGCGTAGTGGGCTGATTTCGCTGCATGGACTATATTTGTGACATTCATCTTAGCGGCTTCATAGATTTGCTTATGAATAGTGAGTCTGGTGGAGAGCCAAAACCTCTCACCTTTACGGTGGTCTCTTTTAGCAGTGCGAAGCTGGTCCCTAAGACTGCTATACCATGGAGAACACTTTTTGAATTGATACTCTGCACTTGACAGCTGGGGCATGTTTGTCGAGCAATTGAACGCAGGCAGTTATCGAGTTGGTCTGTTGTAGGAGGTAAGTAAGTTGTTAGGTTTGCTTGGATGTCATGCATTAGTTTGGTTCTATTAATCATTCGGATGTTTCTCTTAGTAGCAGATAAAGGTGGAGGATTAGGGACTGATACGTCAAGATGGCATATAATGCAGAGGTGATCTGATGCAAGGTCATGGGATACCAGGGAGGTCCGTAGAATGTTATCATCAGGTCTATGAAGAATCCAGTCTAAAATGTGACCATGTTTATTGGTGGGTTGGTTAACTGACTGTTTGAGGTTGAAAACATTAGTGGAATCTATGAGTTTTGGTGTGTTTGGGTTTCCGGGACAGTCAAAGTGAAAATTGAAATCTCCAAGAATAATCAGGTTGCCACCTATCCAATTTCCATACTCCCAGGAGATTCGGAAACTGCTCCAAAAAGAGAGATTCAGTCAGCTTGTTTTTTCTACTAGGAGGATGGCGGTATAGGCAGAAAAATGGACTGACCTTTGCTTCAGTGTGAGTGTGGTTTGGACTAGTTCAAACTGTGTGGTCGAAATTGAATGTTGTGGTGTGGTTAAGACGTTTTATCATGGAGTTCTTTGTGATGACAGCAATTCCACCTCCGCGAGAGTTACGGGGGAACGACTTCATGGAGTAACAAGTGGGTGTTAGATCCGCACACTTGGGCTCATCGCCTGATGTTTTTAGCCATGTTTCTGTCAGGAAAAAGACGTCAATATTCTGGTCGTTGATAAAATTAACTATTTCTTTTCGATTTTCCTGTAGTCCTACTGACTGGGCATTGAATAATGCAATACGCAGATGTATCTCTTGGATGGTTGGCACAAAGGTTGACGAATTAATATGGATTTTAATTAGGTTATCTAAATTAACGGTAGAAATTATTTTACATTGTTGAGCCGAAATAAGGGAGATAACTGGATTTTTTTCTTACTGTTCTACGCCGGCCAGCTTTGAAACAACGTTTCTTTTTTCGCTTCTGTTTACATTTAGGTAATGATGAATGTAGTCCCAGTTCGTTTAGTCTAGAGCACAGTGAAGTGTGGAGAGCCAATGAATGATCATTTAAAGCAATTAATAAGGGTCCATCATGGCATAAACGGGTTGACTGGCGAGTATCATGTGATGGTGGTTTGTTAAAAAGCAGTGGAGCAAGACAGCTGAGAAAAAGTCTAATTGTTCTCATTTCCAAAACAAGGAGATGAAGAAACAGATACGAATTGAACAACTAATACATAATGAACACAATAACGTAGATGAAGACAGGCAACAAGCACAAATATTATGAAAATGGCACTAAAAAACGGAACAGCTGCTTCAAGCCGGATAGCGATTGTGGCCATCTTGTTTATCAATAATCGACAGTGACTCCACGAACAATTTGCATATATCGCCTTATAACACTATTTGTTATCAAAGACACTTTATCAAAATATACATCTTAAATTTTTTCTTCGTGTTGAGATTAAGATGGAAATGAACAACTCAGGTTTTGCTTGTCTTGCGATAACTAATATCACAGTCGAGTAATCAAGAACGTAAGCTGGTGATGTCTTGTTTATTGATGGAGTATTTTACACAAGTTCACTGAGCCCGTGATGATTCCGTGCCGTGTTTAAAGCAAATCATATCTTCGTAACATAAAATGACCAATGTCCTGGTAAAATGATTCTTAGATGAGTTATAGTTGTCTCTTACGTGCTTTCTCACATTTGAGTTGTCTTTGCAGCTGTCATTTGACCGGCTTGAGTTAACCTGAAATCGCCATGAGACACGTTAAGTATTTGTAAGTTTTCGTTTCTTTTCGAATTTACGTGCCTGGAGGGAGAATAAGAAATATTTTTTATCAAAACGTGTCATTACCACTCACACAAAATCTAGCAGCCTTAATTAAAATATAGTCGTATTTTGCGTAAAACTCTGTTCCATCGCTTAATTGGTTGCAAATATGGATGTCAACAAAAGAAATCAATGAAAACTGCAATAAATTAGAATCTGAGCTTATTGGATGGCATATTGAGAGATTTCACGTTGCTTCAGTGCCTAAGATTAACACAGTGTTGTGCTTGTGAATAAACAGTTTATGATGTATCTTCAGAAGCGGAGAGGGTTGGTTTTGAAAAAAGTATCAGAGACCACGAAAGAATCTAATCAAGAATGAAAATAGGTTTACAGTACTATATTAACTAATGAGATAAACATTAAGGCTCGGCATTGGTAAAGAATAATTGAACAATGTATACAAATTTACGCTTTAGATAAATTTTGCCTTATTATTTCCAAATGTTTTTGGGGATTTAGATGACCGTAACATTGTTCTCGGGTAAATTGCGTACACGTACTGTTTGTATTCAATATGGGTCATGAGCACGTATACGAAGGGGAAAATACATGGTATGAAAGTTTACCACACAAACTTTTGTGTTCTGTTTGTATAGTACTCTCGGAACTTTGTTGCTAGTGTTTTTATCCTTAGTATTAATCCAGATGACCAAAGCATAAATGTCTGCAACAAATTCAGGAAAGAATTATGAGGAAAAAATTGCATTTATTTTCCTACAATTACTATGTGCTAGGAGAGACAATTTTCAATCAATATTAAGCTTCTACTTAATGGGTAGTCATTTTCGTTTTTACTTCATACGTGAATTATTTATTTACTTGAATAAAATAGGGCATAAGCTATACTACTGGAAAACATAATGAGCCCTTAAATTCCCATCAGAATCATCTGTCCAACGGTAGTCATTAGCAGTTTCTTTTCCAGGAAACATAGGTTTAAAGTGGATACCATGATCTCTATTTTTGTTTCTAACTGCCACCTCGATTAAAGTATAATGCAACATTAACACAGTCTATGACAATTAGAGCCATTTTACGAAAAATTGACGTCATAGTGATCAGGAATTGTCAGGATTTAGTAGTTTATATAGCTTCGTAATTTGACAAAGCCGGAATTCCTACTCATTATGGTAAATTGAGTTCTATTTTGGTGGTGGCAAAATAATCAATATTGTCTCTTTACTGATAGAAGAAGTTTAATTTCTGGGAGGAGGACATTAGCATGTTTAGTAAGGGAAAATTCAATTGTCGTGTCATTATCCTTATAAATTGTAAAGAGCAAGCAAATACTTTGGACATTCCCTTTACCAGCTTTGTCCACAGTTTCTTCTAAAACTTATTGATCTTTGAAACAGCTGAATTGAACTTGATCGATTTTCACGTGTAATCTGATTGAAGGCCTACGTTGGGTAGTGCCTTTCCCGAGGTTTTACTTAAGAATCAGCACAATTCCACCTTTGTCTTGATGTCATCTTGGGATTTTAATCACATAACAGGAGGCTTATTTAAGTTTCAACAATTTATTAAATGCTAGTAATAATAAAAATGAACTGTGCAAAGTACAAGAATAAATAAAGAATGAAATTTCAGTCTTTAACATTCCATTCATAATTCTTTTGTTACGAATTATGTTATGACATCAGTATTCCACTTGGAAATTCCTAAACTTGTTGGCAATGTTCAGTGTTTTAGACAGCAGCCTGGCCTACATCCTGGCTCTGTTATTGTGTCTTAGCTTTTTTTAGATCACTATTGTTAACTTGACCAATTACTTATTCTTGCCTTAACATCCGAAGCAGAATCAGTCTTAATGTTATGTTCACATTTTAGTTTGGGTGGATGCAGAACAAGCAATAGTGTCTGTAGCTTCTCTATTACAGCAGGGTTAAGTCCACTGATATCAATCTCAAGCACTGAAAAATATGTTGTACGTTTATTTTTTATCTTTTGGAATATTATGTAGTGTTGAAAATTTTATATTTAGCTGCAGTATATTGCGATCTCCAGAGTAATCATACCGCGGTCGTAGTTTGGTCTTCTACCTCAAGTGTACACATTGCAGGTCAGGATACGTCAGCCACAACACGACATACGACTGGTACTGATACCGTTGCGACCCATTGGTCTTATACAGAGATTGGTGGGACAAATCTTGGTTGTAAACTCGCGAGGGAAACACACAAATGGTCCGAATGATACTTGACAACGCCCTAGTAACGCTCCAAAGTATGATGGCGGGTGGATTCCGTTTCGCACTTACACTAGCGATTTGTCAGTGGAATTACTCTATATTTTGGAGACCTGTTGTGAAGATATTCACGACAACACTTAATAGCGTGTTGTTAAAAATGAATATATTACATTATATAGCATAAGAGGACACAAAATGGGCCAACAACACAACGACTAAAGAGACCAATTTGGACCTGCATTGTCAACGAGAGACAAACTCGAACGAAATAAGTGCCAAACACAACGAGTCAATATACAGTGCATTAATCATTTAAAGTCACTAAACGTACTATTATAATATTTTAACATTTATTGTGCCTGGCGACTCTACCAGACCTATATACCTTGTATGTATCAAAATGTATCCCAGATTGTTGTCCATTAATATAGACATATGAAACAACGTAAGTTTGTACTTAAAGTTCAGTCTGTTGAGATTTAAATTAGCATTAGACACACTGTTTATGCTTTACAACATCAGAATATATCACAAGCAGTATTGAAACAGTACAGGCCAACATTTTAACACTGTAAAATCGACAAAAACTTGATCGTTCCAGTATGATAGATTTTCCAGCAATATAGTTATGATACTGGACATGATAGAGTGATGTTGAAACATTTTCCTGAAACCATTCAGAAGTATTAAACTTATGACAAATAGGATGAGTAGACTTTTATATCCTTATTGAACAAATCGACTTCCAAATATTTACCTGAAAATTATCACTAGTCTTTTCCAATATTTTTGACACGATTACACTGTTTGTGTTGATTTTAAATGATCAGTCTCATTCGCAACCGTAGCGTGCACAAGTAGTATTAAACGTCAACATTTATGTCATTTCTACAGAGAATCCAATTTTCTTTTAATTCTTACAGCAGATCACTTTACAAGGTCGCATTCGTTGCGGTAATGTCAAGAGAAAAAAAATTCAAGACTACAGGAATAAATGGCATTTCTCCTAAGCTTTTAGAACAAACAAAACCTGCAGTTGTAAACTCATTGCTTATGAACGATACAATAAGAAATGGTCCGAAACGTTACAAAGACGAAAAAGGTACAATAACCAGGCCATTAGAAACGGTTACACCGGATGTAGTAGAGGTACTTAAACGCCCTGGAACAATCCGAAATGGTACGCGAAGGTAGAAACAGTTCAAAACGGTTACACGGGATGAAGTGAACAACCACAAATGGAACACAAGGGTAGAAACAGTCAGAAAAAAAAACGATTAGAAACCGTATGGAAACAAAACAGTATGACTTTGTTTAGAAAGCGATAGCATAATGCTTGATCGGTTGCAAAAGCTGTTGAAAGTACAGTAGCACCAACTATGTCGGTATCATGGACACTCTCCACTTTAAGTCTATCATAAATGGTAAAGGAACTCAATTACGTGTGAAGATCAATCATCAATATTCTTAAGAAGATGATCCAGCAGCCTTAATTGAATTGAGTGTTATTTGTACGATACATCCGAGTGATTAATTAGTTGCAAACTAGTTTGGTAACAAACTGGAAATCTATATTTGCTGAGATAAATCAGAACCTGCTATGTGTCGATGGCTTACTGATATAATTTTGGATCTTCTAATGCCTGAGAGCGACACGTGGGCTTATTTGTTGTGAATGATTACATCCTATAATTATAACAAATTTTCATTATCTGCAAAAGATGCTGAAGTACAAATACAATTGTCTATGGATTATGGTATGTTTGTTTTGTCTCTATAATTGAGACATTCTACTATATTTACCTGGATATAATCTATTCAGATAATTTTAGAATTGCAGTATAATACCCGGCCACTTTGTATGTAGGTCTATCTTTTCCTCTATCCTCCCTTCTCTCCACCTTTTAGTATCATGGTAACTGCGATGGTCTCTGTCTCCAGCGCAACATATCTATATTAAAAGTTATGTATCTCCCGGTAAACTTGCACGTGATTGTATAATTTAGAACACTGTTTCCTTTTTCCCGAAGTTTTACTTTTAATTTAATCTACATAACATTGTCAAATATACCCCATTTCCTTGCATGGTCAATCAGATCGCTGAAATAAACGAGCATTTACAAGCTTAACATATTCCTAATGTTTTGTACAGGATTGTAGGTTCACAAATTCCCTTACATTCTTCTTGGTACAGTAAAACTTGTCAAGTCCGAAACCCTCTTGAAACTGAAATAGTTCTCTTGTTTCCTGATTCGTACTATTAACTGATTAAACAAGAAAACCCATCCAAACCAAAATTTTAATTGTTCCTTTTTTCTTAAAGTGCGAACAAATTAAACACATAAGTTTAAATCCTCATATGATTTCACTTGTGTACAAGTGTTGAAAATGTAAAAATTATTCTTGTAAAATGCGTAAGCTTAATGGTTTAACTCAAAATATTATCAGACCATTGTCATAGACTAAGGAATAACCAGATGTGCACCATAATGGGGTTGGGGTGGATATTTACTACTGCATGTGAAATCTACATTTGTTATTAGAGATGTTTCTTTAAGACATTAGTGATACATGTTTAGCTCATTGGACCTTGGGCAGTGCAAGAGCATGTAGTTGTGGCAAATTAGTTGCTTTGTGGTTACATGAATTTTAAGGAACTTCTCCCTATTTTCGATAATGCGCCACTTCATAGGCCTGTTCTCAGACTTCCTGCGGTCCATGGAGTCAAATTATATTGAATTACTAGTTGGCTAATCCCATATTTACGATGCCTGTAGGAAATCTCTGTCAATAAGTTTTAGCTATTACCATGTTGATCATTATATTACACTTGGCTTGTCAAGGTTTGACATTTTACATTCAGCACAGTTTCTTTCCCAAATTACATGTATGTGTTGCCTCATTTAATACCAGATGTTTTTCTCCATCATGCGGTTGCTTGATGAAAACATCACGACACGTGTATTAAACATGAAGTTTCAGGTTGTTCGTGTTTCGCGGTAAACGAACTTTTCAACGATCAAGTCAAGTTCTTATGGACGCCATTTTCGTTCGTTTGTGACCCATGATCTCGATGGTTCGATATTACAGGTGTACGATTCAAAAAAATTTACACTCAGATGAAGTCACAGTGAACTTATTGACGAAAGTAATATCTTAAATATACTGACTTTAGATTAAAACTGTTAGATTTATTGAGTAATGCAATTTGTTTTGTGCAGAGTTACAACCTCCACAGGAACTGCAATTCTTTTAGTATCATTATACTCTGTCATTGGTTTGCCTCAGTTTATCCATTAGAGAACTGTTGCTCTGCTACTGTAAACTATATAGACAAATTAGGATACAGAGTTTTGTCTCTGAGTTTTGTACAGAGTAAGATATAAGTTGTGAGAAGGTTTTATATACTGAAATATATTGAACCTTATTCATAGGTGGTTGATATCGCAAGATTTGCACTATAATGAGGGTTGCCAGTTTGCCACATCTGATTCGTCGGCGGATAAGGTCTTTCAGTTCTGATTGGTTCAGTATTGTCACGTGGTTAAAAAAAAAAAACCGGAAGTTATATATTGGAGTAGAAGACAGTACTTGTTAGATAACTGCAGAGCGCGGTCAAATTCAAAACCAGAAGTAGCACATGTGAAGTCCAACACCCTTTCTAGGTAATGACATATATAAAATGCTAAATAAACTAATACAAAACAACTCTTCAACTCTCGTCTCTTGGGGTCACTCCATGATTCCTATCATTATTTAATTTATTTAACATTGAAAAAGACTATTATCTGCTGATAAATTTTATTGAAATGATCCATGAACAAGACATCAAAAATTAACGTCAGCATCTAATTGCTACAAGACTGCAATCAACGAGTGTTTCCTTGCAGGGGTACATATGTCTTAATCCAATGAATATTATGTACTGGTGACAGCTTTCCAGTTTCTTAGTTGTGTTACTCTCATTAAACATTTTTGTTGAATTTGACTTTACTATTCAGTTACGTAATTATACCTGATTTCAAAGTATATTTAATATGCAATTATTAGAATTTACCCACTGGAACTTTTCAAGTTTAAACACATAATTGATACGACATGGTTTTGCTCGAGAAAAGAAAAAAAAAAAAACTAACATTCTTTTAGCATTTATACTTCCCTCTGGATTTTCCAATACTATTGGCGTTTCATCTACCACCCAGGGGTACTGTTTTCTGAGGAAGTATATTTGCATTAAACTTCAAACTGAACTGTAATTTTCAACCATGTACTTAATCGTATCTTAATTGATCATATAAGCGATGTACGGATACGCACATGATTATTTAACATTCAACTCATTAGCACATAATTAGATTAACTTACTTTCGTGTAATATCGAGTCCGAAGGTTATAAACCATGTCAGGTGACCGTATTATCCAATGATATTGCAGAAAATCCATTTCATTCATAATAATTTGAATTATAATGGTATAGACCACAATAAGCTGCCATTTCTTGCGTACTTGCTGTCAATTAATTTATTTTCTTTATATACATTTTTGTGGTGGTTTTGTAAAAGAATAAACATCAATTCCTCTGTAGATTGAAAAGTGGATTAGACATGGAGTTTCAGAAGGATTAATGTTCATTGAGGCTTTAAATGTATTGTTTGAAGCAATCCAGAAATCGATGTTGTTGATGATGAAGGTGATCGTGTCATTTATTTTACCATTTCCAATTCAGATTGTCAAAGCAACCACAATGAAACGTCCAAAAAATCAAGTTTGACGAATCATATATGAATGGGAACCATATTTATTATATAATTATGCAAGTGATCAAAATCACTATGCTTTGACAATTTGCAAGTTTAGTATCATAATCCATGTGGGTGTTTTGTTGTGTTCCAACAAACTGCATTTAAGCAAGAAAAATGCATGAATAAAAATAGTGACTATTTGATATAGGTTGATTTATGTAATTATAACATAGTATATGATTTCTTGCATCTTCGTATTAACGACTGTCGGTTAGTTAATTACACTATATTGACTACAAATGTATATATCAGTTCATTTTTCGTTTGTGGGATCAAGTGTCAGTCAGCTTCATCTTCATTACCCTCGTCATCAAGTATATCCTGCATCGAATCATCTTCATATGTATTCATCATGTTGCTACAGTCCTGAAGCTTGCACTCCTCTGTACACTTTGGTCAGTTATACAGGGACTGGCAGCTAAGAAAGTGACAGGGACATGGGCATTTAGATGATACAAATTCCAGGATGATCTGAAGTGGAGGATATCCAGTCATCCATTAAATATCATGCTTTCCATCCTCTCCTACTGTTCATATGTGGTTCAGGGGAGCTGCCACGTCTGGATCTGATACCAAAGTTCGTCTACATATGGTACTTTGGTAGCTTCCTCTCAGAGTATGTTGGTAAAGACTATCTTCAAATGGAGGCAGCTATCCACTGTTATTTTATTTGCGTGCCACAACTGATGATGGAGTTCATTGTCATGACAGAATGGAGCTCGAGCAGCAAACAGTATACATATAGACACCGGGAGGTCTGCAAAGTAGGCATGAAGAAAGTTTCACTGCTCTTTCAGTGCTGTAAAAGCATTTAGAAATACTTGACAATAGCAAATGAGTTTCAATGCCTTACTCTTTGCCCTAACCTGATTATGTGCTGATCTTATCACATCCAGTGAATGCATGCAAGACTAACAAAGAAGCGCAAGATGGATTTTCTATTGTATCAGCTAGCTTGTTGATACTGTTGAGCTTAGTTCTGTTCTTTATACCACATCGAATGTAGATGTAACCATTGATTTTGCTTGTGAAGGCTAGGTACAACATCAGCACACCTGTGTCCACGGACTTACAGCAGGAGAGTTCTGTAAGATGGGTGTACAGGAGCAGACTTGTAATTGCCTGTTCATGCTTGATTTGAAGAGCTTCAAAGTTCTCAACATTTTCCTTAACTATCCTAAGATATTCATCTCCATAGGTCACACAGAGTACTTTCCCACCAATTTGCTCGTGTTTTTCTTGCTAGTTCTCTGCAAATAAATGGGTCAGTTTCTATTTTCTGGCTGGGGATGACAGAACACGACTCAATTGTTTTGTTTTTTTAAATCTATTGCTGCCACTATTTTGGAAAAAGATATTCCACCATTGCACACACACACACACACACACACACCTTTCTCTATCTATCTACATCTCTCTTGGTCTTCGCTTGTTCGCTGGAGGGTTTCCTGTACACGTCGAATACCATATCAGTTCTTACACTTACAGGACAACTTTGCAGGGTTCTTGCCAACAGGAGTTCTGATACGTTTGTGAATGTGCTGTTGTCATCTTTTAGTTTGTGCCACACCATCAATGATAGTTGCAGATGACAACGTGATATGCTCCTGTGATAATACTTGCTTGTCATGATGCCTCGTCAGCTATTCTCTGTCTTCTTTAGGGTTCTATCACTATTTACCAAACACCAATGCAAATGTTCCAGTGGGTGTTGTAGTACTTCCTCCATGTACATTTTGCTACTGCTTGCTATTGGTAGCATTCGTCATAAGGGACGATGATCTGTGATGAGAATTATTTCCTTGTTCGTGGATTAGGTCCTTGTCTTTGTCTGAATATTTTCCGGTTAGCTGTGCCACACTGGTGCACAAAAATCCATGTACAGTATTTACGTTTAGCACTAGTTGCTTCTGTGTTCTCTGTTTTAATACCCGGAGGACCTTTTCTATCACCTAAGGTTTACAGGTGCAAAATGGATGGCTTGGATGGAAGGAATCGTCTCTTATCCATCTGCATGTCAGATCGGTATGAAAAAAGCTGAACTGAAGTCTCCCGTGATTGCACAAGTATACTCTTCCTGTCTGTGAATATTGTAATATGCTAACTCAGCTGGAATTCCAGGGTATGTATTTAAGAGCAGTACAAGCATCACAATGTTTCCTGTGTACGCAGTTCTTTAGACAATGCTGTGTCTGTTTCATCCAGGTTCGAATATAATATCTCATGCCCTAAATGTCTTGACTGTTCGGGATCTGCATGATCTCAACATTCCCAGTAAGTGTTTTCCCCCCAGCCCATGCCAAGAAATTATGTTCTGATAACTTTATTTGTTCCGCTATTCCTCCGTAGATGAATTCGTGGGCAAATAACAACACTAACCTCTGTACACGAGTTGTGTGATTATAGGCGTTTGTTTCGTCAGTCAGCAAAATTGTTAGAAATTCTCTATGTGGGGATGGTATGTGCACATGTTTGTCATCTAGTTCACTGGGACAAGTTGGACATAGCTGCTCAAGATGTGCTTCCTTTATTTTATTCCACAGGTGTAATACTGCTCATCAAACAAATAGATCCATTTCTGCATCATTGTTGGTATACATATCTAGCTGCTCCTCTGTCCCCATATACTCTTCTTCTAGTTTTTTTCAACAGATTGCTCCGCATGATCAGAATCCTGATATAATAAAAAGTAAAATATGTATGGCAGTGCTCTTCAGCAGCCCCTATATCACGTACGTAAAAGGCAAAATTTCGTTTATCTATCTATATCTGTTCAATCAACTCATTTGTCACCATTCTGCTGCAATATCTCAAGCAGTGTTATCAGCACGGTTGTGGCTTCCTTTCGCATTTTTACTGCATTTTGTTGCTAAATATGCACTTGGTAGGATAAACAATGAACGTACAATTGTCCGCCTGCCTTTGCGTATGTCCGAGTTCAGGATTAGTCCCAAAATATTCCGCACATGTACCGTTTGTGTCTTGTAGCTTCTCCAAGGATTTCTTATGCATAAAGTCGTTGCGACATTTCCGCTAATAAAATATAATACAAGGAATGATTGATCCGTATTGGAGTTCTGAAACAAAGTATTGTATTTTTGCAGCGTGAAAAAGTGTGTGACATGATGTAATGTCTCAGAACTTTGTCATGTTGCTTGTTGACACTTTTGACTGCATGTGATACATGTTCCGATGTCAGTCTTCAGTCTTTTGGCTAGTTTTGGCAGCATGGGTTCTTTGTCACTATACCTGAATTATATGGTTGACTACAGTCACTCAATTACAGGTCTGAAACATTCAAGTGTATGCATAAACACACATAAACCGTCAAATCATAATATGTACAAAGATGAAAAATTCAAATTCGTGTAAATTGATAAAAATAACAATTGTAATGTCCAGTAAGTTTAGCATTCTTTGTAATTTGTATGAAAGTCATTTGGTACCCGCTATTCAGTAGCACCTACACTGTCTGACCCATGGACTATACATTTGAAACAAATCATGCTGAGAAGAACGGAGATTTGTAGTATGAATAACAAAATAAAATATGATGAAGCTTCTGGAACATTAGATATGGCAAATGTTTAGTCTGAGATAGAATGAACTGTATCCGCATCGATGTTTCAAAGAGGGAAATGAAAATGGGGCTATAACACTTAATATAGCAACAGAAGTCAAAATTTAAGTTATTGGGATCTTGAAAATTCTAAGAAATATAGGGAAATTACGTTTCATGTACCTAATACACTCAGAAAAGAACACTATGAAGCAATATCCATCTTCTCTCATGTTTACTGAGAGAAAGAGAGAAAGAAAAGAATTTGTGCGAAATCATCTTATGTCATGCTTAAAAACGTATTGTTCATTGATCAACAATCAAACACATTTGCAAAGGTTGGCTAAGCAAATAATGTGCTGTTGATGGTGGAGAATTTAAATAATGGTGACGTTACCCATTATGTTGTACCAAATAATCTTTGAAAATCGTATGACGATAAATACATCATAAATCAAGTGATTTAGTTTAACTGGTAGATTCTTTGCCAGAAATAGGTGATATGAAGTCTATAAAGCATGTGGTCCAAAAAGGGTGTTCCTTATAAGCAGATCTAAGCTTTTGTTAATATGACTTTAATTTTGACTTCCCACGCCTGCTGCAAATAAATCAGCTTTCGGTCCTAATCACAGTAATATTATTCATACAAATATCGTATGACTTTCAATAAGCCTAACAACTGAAATTGGATTGTGATCTTATTAGTATGCAATATCAGTTCCACTACTTACTTTTGGCAACAAGGCCAGCGATAATAATGTAGATAAATCAGAATCTGACAGCAAATCCAATTGATAGAACTTAGACAAATAGGAATCTGGCATTTGTCCCGGCATAATGACGGATTCTGTGTTGTTTCCATGCTTAAGATCGACACATTGCCGTGCCTATGACGAGTCGCAACCTATAATCTTTGCCATGTCTTTTCATCATCTGCAAAAAGATTAGAATTTATTAGACTGCAGTCGTAATAGACATTGGTTTCTCTTTTACTCTTCGTAACTGTTCTGAGGATTTCCAGATATATTCCTCTGCAGAGATTTCACGAATAACCTCATAGATTCCTGCAAGTACCACCATGCCAACAAATTCTGCGCGTCGGGTAATTCTGCACAACGATACGTTATTTCTATAAACATTAGAAATTATAAATTGATGAATGAAATGGCTATGTTTTGTGCATTTATTTATCGGTGATGCTTTTTGTTTTTAAAATTTGTAGGCGGTACAAAGAAAGTGTATGGTACATGAAAACTTGATATAAGCGATAATCATCTTGACGCTATGGAGCCCTGTTACCAGTTGCAATAATTAGGCCTTACTGACTTAATTTCCAAGTTTTTTTATTTCCTAATGAAAGGAATCACAAATTTTACTCATAACAAATGTCGAAAAGCAAAGAAAATCGTTGCATTATTGACAAGACGGGAGATAAACAGCATGATGTGAATCATCAATTGTACAGACTGACAACATTTTCAAATAAAAAAACAGCAAGAAACGACCTATTTTTTTGTTTCCAATATTAGTTAATTTAACAAGAAATAACATTTATCACTTTCTTGATGATAAATCGTAATCCAAGGACATGTAACATTTGCATGTTTACAGGAATTTATTTCATGACGTGATCAATAAACAAATACTATTTCTATGGTAGAAGATTTGCAGCATTAAATATCATTTTCATTTTCAGCGAATCAAACTATTGTTGAGGGTAAATATTTGAATGTTCATTGGACTATATATATCTAAATATATCGTTTCTACAAATATATTTCCAAACTCATTTTATTTCTATTGGTTACGCGTTATTTGAAGTTCTGAATTGTGCCAACGTAACTCTAAATTGAATAGCTGATATTAGCAAATAATTCTCAGATTCCAAATTCTTATTAAACATATGATAAATGTGTTCCATTTAACTCTATGCAATTGTCTCTCTCCAGTTGTGTATGGGCTTGTGCTGCAATATACTCACTTACAAAAATTTAACATTAATGGGAATATACTGCATATTCATTTCTAACTCAGACCGACTTCATCAAATGTGATTTTTTTACGATTATTTTTATAGATGTTCATGCAAATTATTTTGAACAAAATCAAGCACAAAGATATGAATAAAATATATTACTGGTTAAATTTCAACTATAATCATGATTTTCCTAAAAGAGGATATTTTCACAAATGATAAATAACATGAAATTGTCCTTTATATTAAAGGTCAGAATAAGAAATACAAGAAGTTAATTTGTAAAATACCTAGGTATATTTTTAATCACATCAAAACTGTACAATATTACTCAACAATATGTGTTTTCATGTACGATTTCTGTACGTAAACTTACTAAGTTAACATTACATTATCTTCTTTTCCATTTTAATAAGTATTTATATTTTTATTTTGCTTGTGTTTTTTTTTTAAATTTTCGTCATTTGTATTAATCACCGGATGTATTTAAAATATTCCTAGTTATTTTTGCACCACTATAAAAAGTAATATTATCAATTGCATAAATTCGGCATTTTAATCTTTAAACCTGGTCAAGATTGTATTCTTGTCAGTAGTCTCCGCTTAATGTTTATTTATATGTGTTTGTTGAACGTGTGTAGTTTCTCTTGAGATCGGTCACGTTTGTCAATTATCATCGTGCTTGAGATGCACAAATCCTGCGAGCTATTTTCTAGTTCACATTTGGAATTGTCTTATGTGATTTGGCCTGCAAACATCTAGTGAAAGCTGTTATAGTTTTGTTTCTACATTATTAGGAATGTTCGTGTTACTTGCGTCTCCAAAATTCTTAGAAATATAGATGCTGGTGCTTCAACTGAAAATATCCTTTAAAGGAACTCTTGCGAATTTTTCCCTGTTCCATCTGTTTGTAAAGAAGAACTTTTATCGGAGTGTGATTTTTCATTTTCTTGTCTTTCCTTTTTATTGCAATCATACAATTCTTTTGTAACAATATTATTACATTATCGAAAATTGATCTAATATGGTTCGAATTGTTGAAGGAGCAGCCTGTTAAAATTATTATCAACAATATGATGTTTTTTTTACGATTACTATTACTGAAACCATGATCTGAGTATTGTGTTTGTGTTTTGAGGCTTTGTAAACTAACTGAAACAACTGTAGTCATATCGCTACGATGTCTGCAGCGTGGCAGTTTGTAGTGATGTCTAGCACTGAGGCTAGACCCGTGACCTCCCGCATTCGACGCAGGCTCTCTACCATGAGTTGACACACCAAGTAATATGAAGTAAACATTAATATTACTTCTGATATCATTATACGTATATGGTGGTATGGTTTACGTACGTAGATGGACTATAATGATTGTGAATGACATAAAGAGAGTCAAATTTAAGCATTTGTTTGAAAAGGACCTTGGAGTTGAGCAGTGCTTTAATTTCTTGTGGTTCTACTCTCTCTCTCTCTCTCTCTCTCTCTCTCTCTCTCTCTCTCTCTCTCTCTCTCTCTCTCAGAGTACATTTAGAGTGAAAAATCACTACCTGAAAGTTTGAAAATGTTAAAAGAGAAGGCATTGAAATGTTCATGTGACTTATCTATCATTCTAATTTTATTTGACAACATGGATGAATAATTAAATTAATTTGAAAAAATCGCTGTACATTTTTGTATTGAATTTAAGTTTAAATAACATTTACATCATTCAACGATGAACCGCGATGCATTCGACATTATTTGGTGGATCGCTGCGAATTTTACAGATTTTAAATGGATAACAGCTTTGGGTTTTTTCTTTTGATTCGCGAAGCGAACTAGCAATTCGCATTTTGATGGATGATCCGCAATTTAACCGCTCCGGTGGCCAAGTGGTTAGAGCGTCCGCCTCGGATGCGAGAGGTCGTAGGTTCGATCCCCAGCCAAGTCATACCAGAGATCTACAAAAATGGTACTAACAGGTGCCTCGCTTGTCGCTCATCATTAAGAGGTTAGTGTTAGGACTGGTCAGCCTGGTGTCAGGATAATGTGACTGGGTGGGACACCATGCTACATGTCTGCGGCATGATGCCCCAGTGCTAGACATCATTATAAACTGCCACACTGCAGACATCGTAGCGATATGACTGAAAAATTGTTAACGCTACGTTAAAAATCAAAATCACATCACACACGCTGATCCGCAGTTTACTTAACAACGATTTAATTGTGATCAGCGGACTCTTCAGCGCTGTTTCACAAGCCTCGCTAATATTGTATAGTTTCTATGTCACTTATATATAATCAACGTTGAATAATACAATATGTGTTAATATATTCGTTCATGTGGCATTATTTAGAAATCTGTTTATAAACTAGTATATCACTTTGTACTATTTAATGGTCCTGTATATTGGTTCTTCAAGTTTTATAACAATACGAATGGTATGTGACAGCCTTGATAAAAGAACTGCAGTTCATTTGATCAAATTTAATAAATAATGGTAAATTATATAACAATAAATAAGGAAGTATGCAACACGTGACAACATTAAATAATCACTGGTAAATCACAGCATTTGATAAGGGTCTACCATTCATGTGACAACGTTAAATAATCATAGGTAACTCACATTATTTTATAAGGAACTGCCATTTATGTGACAGCGTCAACTAATCGTCGGTAACGTACACCCTTATAATAAGTGACAGTCCATTCATGTGACAACGTTAACTAATCATCGGTAACATACAACATTTAATAAGGGACTGCCGATCAACTCACAACGTTAACTAATCATTGGTAACATACAACATTTAATAGGGGCACCGAGTGGCCTAGTGGTCTAAAGCGCTCTCCGTTACGGATCACTGCCATCTCACCTCTGTCTGCGTAGGTTCGAATCTTGGATTCGGCCAATGTGGGTATGTGAGAAAGCTTGCCAGTAGCTTCTCGAGGGTCGGTGGTTCTTTCCGGGGATTTCCCGGGTTCTTCCTCCACCATTAATACTGGCCGCCATGTATAGCCTATCGAGTGCTGAAAAATGGCGTTAAACCCTACAACAACAACAACAACATTTAATAAGGGACTGCCGATCAACTCACAACGTTAACTAATCATCGGTAACTTACAGTATGTAATAAGGGATTGTCATTCATTGACAATGTTCATGAACAACATAAGCATTCAAGGCTAAAGAAGGAATCTAGAATCACTTTACATCGTTGTAATATCAATCATGGTTGATATGCCCAATTAATTCCGGGGGTACAGTTGTTTTAGTTGAATAATGAACATTTAGCAATGAACAACAGATCAATGTGGGTAAACAAAGGTTGAATAATTGGAAAGAGTCAATGCTAAATAATAATCATGCATTAACAGGAAACAATGAACTTCTGATTTCTTACGGCCTTAAATAATGGACTGACATTTATTTCACAGTGCTTCACGAACTAAAGTCAACATTCAATATTAAATAAAGAATCAGGCATGATTGTATTACCCAGAATAATGAACTGCGATTCATATGAACAACTTATTCTCTGTGGTACAAATTTTCAAGGTTGATCAATGAAACCGGAAACTATTTAAAAACGTTTCTGAATATAAGTTAAAGTACTGATTGATTAATTGTTGTTTTTAAGTCATTCGTTTAAGTGATAAATTTCATCGAAGAAGGAAGATTACATATATTCGCTTGCAGCAGGAGTATATTTTTATACAATTTCCTTGACGACTATCACACTTTGAACATAATGCAACATTCCCTTGGGATCAACGGCTGTGGGAGCTAGCACAGACTCACTACATTGATGGAGATTGAAAATAGCTATTTATATTCCAGTAAGGCTGAAACCAGTCAATCGGTCAGATTTATCATTAAATATTGATTGTAATCAATCTTTTAATTCATGCAACCTCATCGTGAATAAGTAAACTGTTTTGCATTTCTTCATGGTCGTACACTCCATGCCTAGCGTTTAAATGTAAAGTGAAACAAATAAATAAAAAATTGTATAAAGTAAAATAAATTAAAATTTAATCATAAGTTTTTTGTAATCTAAATACTGAATCAGCTGAATATCGAGTACAAATTTCATTTCAAATTACATCTCCCAAATGTCGAGTTTATTGGTTATACCCTAGAATTTAGTAGCTGGTTTCTTCGTAACGAGAAATGGTCTACCAAATAATTAGAAAGCTGAATCATTGGAATTGCAACATCGATACATTTTCCCCTATTGACTTAGAGATGAGCATTTTTAAAATTTTGATGTAAGAAATAAAATGTCTGATACAAGGCAGAATCCAACTGAAATTCATTAAGGAAGCATTATCTGGTTCTTTACTGAAGTTTACGACTAGCATGACAAAATACGAGCTGTCTCTATCGAAGCCGTCTAAAAGCCTTGGATCAGACAGAAATAAAGCATTGTCGTCATTGTAATTCAGCGTTAAGTCCACTGAAATAATTATCATTCTATCTGAATCCCCAGAGATGCATGTCTTACTCAGTAAGATGCATTGCAAATGTCAGGGATTCTCGGGTAATTTTGTGGTTTCCATTCTTGTTTTAACGTTATTCATGCTACTAAATGTATTATTTATAACAAAGGATCTGCTTTTCAACATTTTAGTAAATGGTGATTTTGCAAGTATCGAAAGATGAATATTTGCAACAATGAGAAACAAACGAAGCCCTTTTAAGTCAAACTCGGCACTATTTCGCTTGTTTTCCCTGAAACGTACATACTTCCTTTTCATCCGTCATTACAATATTTTTCTTGCGAAATAGCAAAGTAATTTGGAGGGAACATCAGGACAGCAGATGGTAGTAAACACTGTCCAATTACTGGTATAGTTGCCTGGCAAATAGCCTTCGATCAATATTTATCTCCGTTTTCATCAGGCGTCACGCGGTTGAAGTAGTCATTGATATAAATATGCATGCCAAACAAAAATGGAGGCCTCAAAATTAGAAAATGAGTAAAACAAGTGTTTATATTTATTTTGAAACGTGTTAATTTTGTTTTCTGGGGATTCGGCAGTTGTGATTAATATTTCTAGTTCTAAGCCACTATCTCAATCAACAGATGTTCTTCTGAGAATCTACGCGTATTTCATATTTTGCATGTTGTATTTGTCAAACTAATGTTATTATAATTCAAAATGAAGAGCAAGACAAATGAAAGTAAGAAAGACATCTTTACTGTAACTCTGAAAGTCGATGTGCTCACAGAAACATCAATAAATAGTGGGAAAGAATTAAGTGTCACAATATGATGAGAAAGAATACATTAAATTGAAAGAATGATTAATACAAAAATACAAAGATTGATAATAATACATTTTAAAAGTAACATATAATTTTTTCGAAATAATCTTGGGACGAAAATGTGTAACCAAAAGAGCGACATAACACACAAGATCTACTTAGAAAAATATTTCAGAAACAAAGGCTAGAAAAGATACCATTTTATGATGAAAAAGTGCTAAAATCAAGGAGTTGCTGGGAAAGAATAACTTTGAATACTTCTCATCTTACTCCAAATAAAAATGTTAGTGTACAGGTTTTACAGTGCTGCTTCAAAGAATGAAATGTGGCAAAATTCCACCAAAAATGCTCTGACATTTTATCAAAGCTAATTGACGATTGAAAAATAATACATCAATATATTACCATCAGTTGAAAAAGGCAAGAAAGAAAACAGATCAAAAGTATTGATCAGTTTATTAGTTTACTTGCGATACTTTTGGAACATCTCATGTGAAAATCTGTGAAACCGTTATAATTTCGAATTATAAATGAAAAAAAAATTATTGGAGCAACCTTCTTAACTTAAAGTATAATACATTTCATTACCTAAATCAAGACAAAATTATGAGAATTGCTGTTTCTTTTAATTGAACCCAGATATATAGAACTGGTTTACAGATTGACTCTAACATTCAATGGTTCCAGTATATACTATTTCACAGAATATTAATAGCATATTTAAACAAGATTTGCATAATCCAACATAATCTATGCAAGTTTTGTAAAGAAGAAGAAACCATTCAATAGTTGTTTCTAGGAGGGTAGCCGTGTTCAGGAGGTTTGGTCTGAATACATAATGCAAAATATTGCTTTAAAGATTTAATTGCCATTTCAGAAAATCATTTCTGGTAACAACATTATAAACTCAGAAGCACCAGACTGTATAATGTTCGCTACTTAATATCGCCAATGGAAAACAAGAAACAAGCTGAATATATGAGGACTGATTGAAATTCTAAAAATGTTTTATATTCTGAATATTGTGTCGCAAACAGAAACAGTTTAGCTTCTAAATTCCGTGAGAAATGGGATATATTGATTAATCTTACCCCGGCTACACAGTTTTTATAGAAAATGAAAAACCAGTCTAACATATTACTTCATGGGTTACTACCTTACAATCCTTTATTTTTATTCTTCTTGTAAGGTTTAAACCTCGTACACTAGTCGGCATGAATTTGATGGACTGGTTTGTTTAAAATTTACAATCTAGAACAGAAGTATTTCTCAATAAATTGTTTGTAAACGGTGAGTCCAATGCATCACATCCCTGGCACCGTACATGTTTGTGTCAATTAAAAAAAGGAAAAAAAGATTTAAATTATCAGAGTGAATAAATAAAAATTACGCCTGGTGAAGATTTATGTTAAGTC